>JAVJIF010008561.1:0-223444 GCA_038442645.1 Agave tequilana
ATCCCGCTTATATTTGTGAAGTCTGTTACACAACCAGGTCATTTTTATTCAAAAATGGTTCACGATTCCTATTTCAACGTGAGGAGGTACAGAAAGTAGCAGATATCACTCCCGCAATCAAGAGCATAATCCAGGCTGTTACAAAAGATCGCAACATGTAAATCGTGCGGTTATTGAATTCGGCATGACGCATACCATCGACAGAAACCCTCGGGTATATAAGATATCTAGAGGGGACAAGGACGGCAAACAGAATTCTTTGGACTAGAGATATCTAATTAGAAAAAGAGAGTTGTTCTCTTAAAATTCACTGTAATTCTTTGAAATAGTAAATTCTTCCCCTCCTCCCTATTGTTTTTCCAAATTAGGTTTTCATGTAAAATCTGAGTCTTTGTAATTGTTTATTCTACTCTCTCTTAGATTCAGGTTACAATTTGAAGTATAGAAAATTCCCTCTGGGAAGTTACCCCTGCAGCTGCAATGAAGAAATTTTAAATTTTAAGTCCGAAAAAACATGCCTTAGCACGTTCGTTACCTTACACCTCAAATTTATGGCAGATGAAGGCTAATAGCAGTTTGGTAAAAGCTCAATGTGGTCTGAAATATATACAAGGCATATATAGGCACACAAATTGAAGTTTGAAGTTCCTTGTTTATTTTTCTTTTCTTGTTTGATTTTATGTCATATTGTAAAGGAGATTGGATTCTTCTCATGCGTAAGATGTGCATTTTCCTGGTATAAACTAAAACATATTGGGCTATATGAGTCACTTGTTCTATCGATATTGAATATACACGTATGGATAAATTCTGAATCAATATTTTACATCATGCACCATTGAATATTACTTACAGAAGTGGGCATTTGGATAAATTCGATATATTCTAATATGCATTCAAACAATCCAAACAATTTGTAGTATATTCATATTTTGCTAAACAAATATCAAACCAGACTATTTGTGAGTAGCATAAAAGATTTATTACACTATTTACGAATCCCATCAGATCTAACAAAAACTTGCACATTTTATGTAAATGATGAACCCACTTTACAAGATGCAGTTCTCTCCTCATCAACAACAGCAATTCAGCATGTTCTTCTCCGCATAGCAGCAAAATTCAGAATGTGAGTGCATCAACTATGTCAGCTCACCATCACGAGTTGTGTTGCGCAAGAGGAATACCCCTATTCCTCGAAAACAATGGGTACTCGTGTCGCAAAATAATATGCCCGATAATCGAAATTGATACATAACCACCACCTGTATACCTATGATCTAACCTAGATCCATAAGGTTTCCAACATGCATCATGATATACCACTGTATGAGTGAGTATGATGCCTCTTTTCTTCCCATTGCTCGTAAGTGGAACCACAATGGCTATATCGTCGTTTTCTCTCGGCCTAACTACGATGTTGATGTCCACACTCACATAAGTCCACACACTACTAAACAGTGCCTGATGCTCCAATGTTATCTTATAAGTTTAAATCCTACAAGAGGGCCTTTTAATGTCAAGGGATCGATGCATCAATGAGTCGTATCATCTACAAGTTTTCACTTGTGAGTGAGAATCAAGGTGGGGGACTCTACAAAGGCCGTTGATCAGACAAGTTTGTGTGTGTGTGTGTGTGTGTGTGTGAGAGAGAGAGAAGCAAATCTCATCAATCTATCTGATTCCACATTTTCCACTTGTCATGGTGTAAGAGGTTGCTTCATGGCATGAATCAAATCTAGAGGCATGACTCAATAGGAAATGACATAACGACTTAGAGATCGATATTGCTTCTGTTATGAACTTTCTTTTCTTATGTGCAATAAGGGAGTAGGGATTAGAGAAGACTTTGAGTAAGTAAAAGAAAAATCAGGGGAAATTGACATGAGCACTACTATTCATGTAACTCTCACAACATATCTGGAATTTCTAGAAAGCAAAGCATTGTACAAGTCCATTTTGTTTCCTAGAAAGTTTTGGTTTGTGATTAAACTTTTTAGAAAGCACGGTAATGATTGATTTGTGGAGAAAGAAAGTAAGAAGATTGAGGATGAAGTTTTTTAACGAAGTATGGAAGAAAGGAATAGGGCTGTCGACAACCCTCTTGAGTTGTCGACAGTGCAAACACTTATACGTGTTTGTAAGTGAACTGTGCTGTTGACAGTAGACATCTTGAGTTGTCGATAGTGTTTTACAGAGAGTTGGGATTTATCAGAATTTGAATTTGCTGTCGACATGCCCATTAGGCTATCGATAGTGTTTTGCTTCTTGGAGAATCTGAGATGGTTTCTGAATTTGTTTCTGATCCAAATTCAAAGTTTTTAGTTTTCTTTTCTTCAGAGACTCTAGACCTATATAAAGAGGGGGTATTCCTCCTGCTATTATATTTTATACTTGATTGATTTAATAAGATCTCTCTTCCTTTTGCTCCGAGGACATAGGCAATTGCCGAACCTTATTAAATTTATGTTTTCTCTCTTTATTTCTTTTGTTTGCTTGTTTGTGCGATTGATGACTATTTTCTGGTGTTGTTATTCTCTATTGCTGAAATTTCAACAAGTGGTATTAGAGCTTTTCGGGTTCGATGGAAAGTTTTCATTCAGGTAGAGCAAATCACTTTGGAGACTGACTACAGTTTCGGTTGGAGGTAAAGATCTGATTTTTCTATTTGGATTTATTTTCACTAATTATTTTCGCATTACTTTGAAGAATCTATTGAGAAAATGGCAGAAAGTAGTCAATTATCAATGAAATCTGTGAGTCATCTTCTGACGAAGATTGATGTTGTGAAGTTTGACGACACGAACAATTTTGGGATGTGGAGATGTGAGGTGATGGATGCCCTGACGGCATCAAATCTCGAAGACTCTATGCGTCTAGAAGAAACGTCAGAGGAGACATCTGAGAAGGATTGGGACAATATAAATCAGATGGCGTGTGGTGTCATCAGGTCTTATTTGACGCAAGACATCAAGTATCATGTGTTGTATAAGATTTTCACAAGGAAGATTTGAAAGATCCTCGAGAAAAAGTATCTAATGAAGAGCATCGAGTCTCTATTGCATCTGAAGAGGAGGTTTTATTACTTCCAATTGAGCAGAGGACTCTCCATTTGTGAACACATGAACAACTATACAATGCTTCTTGTAGACTTAGTTAATGTTGATGTTGAGATCAAAGATGAGGACAAGCAGCGATTCTTCTGAATTCTCTTACCAATGAAGAGTATGAGACCTTCATTCTAACCTTAATTAATAGTAAACAAACACTTAACTATAGTGATTTATCAGCTGCTCTTATAAATTACAAAGTACGAAAGAAGAACAAGAAGACTTTTTCAAAGAGTGATTCAGCAGAGGCATTGAAGACAAGAGGCAGGAGTTTCAGTAAGAAGGAAAATGGCGATTATGGGAGATCAAAGTCTAGATCGAGTTTCAGAGATCTGAAGAAGAATCAGTGCGCCTTCTGCAAAGAGTTGGGCACTGAATGGTTGATTGTCTAAGGATCAAAGATATGAATAAGGAGTTGAAGATCGAGGCAAATCTCGCAAGAGTGATCAATACCCAATTAGGCAGTACTTTACAAGCAGGAGGATCGGACTGGGATTCATCGGTATTCTCGCTCTCAGTTATTATTCGTACTATTGGTTACTCAAGCGATTCTGAGTGGATGCTAGATACCGTACCTATCATGTGCATCCCAACAGAGATTGCTTTTATATCTTTGAGAAGTTAGATGGACGTTCTGTTGCCATGGGTGATGATCGTCCATATACCATGGTAGGGATAGGTACGGTCCATATCAAGATGTTTGATGAGACGGTGTGAGAATTGAAGGATGTGAGGTATGTACTTTAATTGGAAAGAAATCTTATCTCAATTGGCGCCTTGAAAGCATTGGGTCTTGAAGTATCCATTAGAGATGGTGTTCTCAAGATGATTAAAGGCTCGATGGCTGTTTTGAAGGGCATTCGACGTAATAACCTTTACTACTTGAAGGGTAGTATAGTTACAGGGCAGGTGACGACTTCTACAAATTTAGATAATGATTATGCCCAACTCTTACATATGAGGCTCGGACATACGGGAAAAAAGTTTGCAAGCTCTTGCTAAGTAAGATTTATTGAAAGGGTCAGTACCTACAAATTAAAATTTTGTGAATATTGTGTCATCGGAACGAAGACCAGGTGAGATTCGACACCGTGACTTATTGCACCGAGGGTATTCTGGATTATATTCACACAGATATTTGGGGACTTACCAAGATAACATCTATTAGAGGTAACTACTACTTTGTGTCTTTTACAAATGATTACTCTAGGCGATATAGGGTATATACCATAAAGCACAAAGGGAAAGTCCTAGAGTTGTTTGTGGAGTGAAAGAAGAGCATGGAGAAGAGTACAAGAACGATGATCAAGATACTTTGTTCAGATAATGGATGAGAGTATACAAGTGATCCTTTCTTACAGCTATGCCATGATGAAGGCATAGAAAGGCACTTCACAATAGGGGAAACATCGCAACAAAATGGGGGTGGCTGAAAGGATGAACAAGACCTTTCAAGGGAAGGTCCGGTGCATGTTATCCAATGCTGGCATATTAAAATCTTTTTGGGCTGAGGAATTAGCGTATGCGTGCCATCTCGTTACTGTATTGCCTTATCTGTAATAGGAGGTAAAATTCCTCTAGTGCTTTGGTTAAGAAAAATTACTTAGGATTATGATTCGCTATGGATATTTGGGCGTCCGGCCTACTATCATGTCAAGAAAGACAAGTTGGACCCAAAGGTGAGAAAAGATGTGTCGTAGAATTTAAGAAAGAAGTAAAATGCTACAAAATTTGAGATTCGAAGGATAACAAATTTATTTTTGAGCAGAGACGTCACGTTGACAAGGCTTTAATGGTGAAGCCTACAGACTCTCAGCAGGTGGAGAATCAGACGACTGACAAGATATTACAGTAGGTGGAGGTGATACTACTTCAAAGTCTCTAGAAAGATCAGTGTCATTTGAGGTCATACCGATAGTGACACAACATAGTAATCAGATAGCCGAACATGATAATGATGAGGATGAGGATCAAGAATAGGTTATGAGTGATGTCTGAGAGTCCACTGCAGTTGAAAGTCTGGAGAAATCGATGTAAGCCCAGTTGGCTCATTACTAACATAATCATGACCTATGCTCTCCTTGCCGTTGAGTAGGCAATCCCGTCTACATATAGGAAAGCTGAAATCAGTTTGGAGTCAAAGATGTGAAAGAATACCATGATAGAAGAGATGAGTTTTCTACATAAGAACGTTACAGGGAACTGTTAGAGTTGCCCAAGGAAAAAAGGGCGATCGGTTGTAAGTGGGCTGTCACTCCCCGCTTCCTAAAATACACTAGAGCGCATACGTAACGAGAGTCGGTGGGCGAGAAAAATACCCATGTATACAAGCTAAGCCTAAAGTGACATGAACAAGTTATATCAATCAACAATGAAGGCATTAAAAATCACTGCAATATGACATATAATTTCTACACGTGATAATATTATTCTACGAATAAACCAATAGAATAAATATAGATTCTAAGCTATAGAGAATCACAAGAAATTAGTGAGAATGAAAGAAGGCATGAGATATTATCGAGATTGGATGATCAAGCAAAAAAAAAATTGCCTCCTCATAGTGAGTGTGATCCCCTCTAAATACCTAATCAATAAAATAAAATAATCATAGACCTGAATGTGCAAATTTAGGAGTCAGAAAACTCCCAATGAGTGTGTAAAATGAGGAAAAGCTGCACGTGCATATATCGTGTGATCATACTATGATACTATCATGAAGATATAAAGGATAAGAAAATAGCATGAATAATATGGTAATAAGAAGATAATATAATATGATACAGTATCATCAACATATCCCAAGTATTACGGTGATATACAATATATAACTTTAAAAATAATGAGATTAATCTGTTATAACATTATATGTCAGGTCATGAGCACATTCAGGTGTCTATCATAATATATATGTATCAGGTTCAGTTTACAATGGAAGGTAGGCATATAACAAGCTAGCACACATCAAACATAATGTATCATGTCAGTCAATTATTATTAATTATGTCAGAGAACACCATTGTCACATGTAACAGACGCATCCTATACTATACCTACTACACATGTCAATCGGGGTCCCATGTTATTAAAACAGATCGGTTGGAGACATTATCTGTATTTTAAGTGGGTCCCGACCATGGCCCAGGCTTTTTGAGCTGAACCAGGATCTACCACTAGGTAGTCAGGTAACATGTATAACATGTATAACAGGAACAAGAATAGGACAGGGTGTTAGTCAGCCCACGGGAACCCTGCAGTGGAACCCTCTTTTGGCTGCGCAACCTATATCCTAGGTCCACAAAAAATATAAATATTGTCTCCTCCATCAATTTTCTTAGTCCCGATGTAAGTTGTTTAATATTATGTTATTTAGATTATCAAAATTAACTAATGTACATGTTACCTAGATCACAGGGATAACTCGATGATATTCACAGTAAAAACTTTAACAGTGTGATTAGGAACATGATGTCAGTGAATAGGATAAACATGATGATGCTGTTACTATATAATAATATTTTTTCAGTGACTTTAGTAACATGGATAATAAGTTGCTATCAGGTAATGTCATGTATAATCAGTCAAGTCTTCCAATTGATATCATGACGTCCAGGACCAACAATAATATGCAGAATTCATTTAAAGAGGGTAAAAAACTCAGTAAAAACTAAATAAAAAAGAATACATGCATGAAATATGCTCATATGAAATGATAACAATACAATATACATTAAGGCAAACAAACAAGATGAACACTCACATGAAATGATAATTTAAATGCATAAATTAGACAAACAAATATGACAACCACTCACAATGATATGCAAAATTTAAAATATGATTTTTCAGGAAACTTTTACTATTTATAATTATGTTTAAATATCTTTTCTGAAGAAGAATTATTTAACGATTTCAAATAATTTAATTTTTTATTTAGAAGTAATTCAGTTAAATATATAAATATCCACACGATCAGACACATGCCTAATAGATAATCCAAAGCGAAATATTTACACAGAACTAATTTGTGAAAACTTATAATTTTTGTACAACAACAACAACTAAGCCATTTGTCCCAAGTATTTGGGGTAGGCTACACTCCGGATCGGGCACATGGATCAGCTTTCTCTACTCATTGTTAGAAAGAGAAATACAAAACTTATAATTTTTGTATTGTTAGAAATTTATTGATAATTTAAGTAGGTGTAGATTAAACATGTGATTAAGTCATTTTAATGAATAATAAGTAAATTTAAAAGAGAAATAAACTTGATAATAATATTTAGAATTTATATTATGCCTTTTTCTGGAATTTTCCTATTTATAATTATTGATAAGTATTTTTCTCTAAAGACCAATCAATTTATAATTCAAGCATTTAAATTTATAAGAATTGATAAATATATATTTACTCATTGATAATGATGAGATGCAAAGCACATGGTGGATAATTCAGTTTAGAAGATCTATCATTAGTACAATAAAGTAAATTATAAAATTAAGCAGTTTTCTAAATATATTAGATACTAGAACTTTAATTAACAATTCAACGAATCAAACATTAAATAAATAACAGGAATAAAGAAGAGAATCACTCATAAGACAATTTATTTTGTATTTAATACAGGTGTACATGAACAATAATTAACGGGTGTAAACAATAACTAAAGATGAATCATAATTTTTAAAAATAACATTATTAAAAAAAGAAGAGGTCAAAACACTCACCTTAGGTTTCTAAAAATATACTAGAGATTACAAGAAACTCTGTGCCCTGAACTGGCTATGGCTGCGTAGTCCTCATCTCCACAATTTTGACGCCCCCAGAATCGCCTGAATCTGAGATTAGACGGCCGAGATATGGCCAAAGCACGAAACCAATATTTAACAGGTCTGAAAGTGGAATGGGTCGGGTTGCTGGTGCTTGTTTGGAACATATATTGTATATTTGTTATTATATTCCTACATATATTCTATAATAAATCTTGCAATTAACTTGTGTTAACTTCTAAATCATGCAAGATATGATCAAATAAGGGAGACAAGATAAAGGCTAACTAAATCTGAAGCTGAGAGGGTTTAAATCCTAACTGAATATCAAAATGTATCAGAAGGATAACCCAAGATCAGAGTCAGTTAAACCAAATTGTTGAAAATTGAGTTGATTGACTGTAGAATCAAGAAGATAACATCAGATCTGAATTTCAAACTGAAAAACTAACAGGAGATAAAGGAGAATCAGGGGGAGCATTTGCTCCCTCTATCTTCATACGCTCTCCCCCTTATCTTTTGCCTATAAATACTGGCATTTCTGAAGAAGAATACACACTGGTGGGCTGTAAAGGCTATGTTAGAGAGAGAAGTATGTGTTGAGTTGTAAGACGAGATTGGAGAGATTGTAACGATTATTTATGGATGAAATTCAATTTTCTTCAATTATGATTTACACATTCTCAGTATAAAATTTCTCTACTCTTTCTTTATATCTTCTGTGATGCAATTCTACTCTCTTAATTTCATGATTTATTTTATGCTTTCATTAATGATCTCTGTAGACTGTCCAAAATTACTAAGGACAAGTCATTAGAAAGCAGAGTCTATACTTCAGACGCAAGGCTAATTATAGCCACTAACGCTGTACCAAGACACAAGGATCGAAGTCCGCGTCTTAGCATCACTATACAATGGCCAAGACACAGAGCTCAAACCCCGTGCCTCTGCATCACTGCAGTACCAAGACGCAATAGCTCGAAGCCCGCGCCTCAGCATCACTGTAGTACCAAGACGCAAGGGTCGAAACCCTCAGCATCACTATAATGGCCAAGACACAGAGCTCGAAGCCCGCGCCTCAACATCACTGCAATACCAAGACGCAAGGGTAAAAGCCCGCATCTCAGCATCACTGCAATGGCCAAGACGCAGAGCTCGAAGCCCACGCCTTAGCGTTACTGCAGTATCAAGACGCAAGGGTCTAAACCCGTGTCTCAGCTTCACTATAATACCAAGACGCAGAGCTCGAACGTTTAGCAAAGTTTGAAGCCCGCATCTATAATATAATGCCAAAATGCGAGGTTCGAAGCCCGCATTTCAACTGCAGAGAAGCCTTGCGTCTCGGTTATAACTACCCTCATTTTTGGGTCAATTACTGACCATGTAATGAAGGAAGTTAACCCCACTATGGAGGATTTTTAAGGGACAATTTTACCCCTGAAATCCCTATAAATAGCTTAGTTGGCTATTGAAAGGGGCGATTTGAAATGAATCAGAAGAAAGATCAAATTAAGAGAAGTTTGATCAGTATCTTCAGCTGAGGAATACAAAAGAGTTCAACTCTTCTCCAAACTTGCTGAGTTCAAGTTTTTGCCCCAAATATCTTTGAGATTCTATTTGGACAGGAGCTGTGCTACTCCGTCCATAATCCAAAGAGAAAATTCCCAGAAAACACTGACGTTCACTCGATCAATGAAAAATAAGAATCACTTTCTACCGCTACATCAAGAACCAGCATTAAACAAAGAAGAGATTCGAGCTTGAATATCTCCTCTCTCTTGTAGTCGGAGTATTGATCCATTGTAATTTTCATTAATTCAAAAAAAATTTACAATTCTTAATTTTTAATTTTCCAACGGTAAACAAAGATGGCGACTCCGCTGGGAGCTACTTTCTCTACTGATGGGCAAGTTGTGGCACAAGTGACATCACCTTCATGGGAAGAACGGTCGAATCGCAAGTCGTGAAATTCGACCAGGCAAAGTATGAAGAGTTTCTCTCTTCTGGTTCGAAAAGCCCTAGGGCGCAGCAGTATCGCAAGGTCTCTTCAAAATTCACTCTCGGGTCCCTTCGGAGGCCTCTCCAAATGTAGCCTGTGCAGAGAGTATCATGGCTGGTCGTATCACACATAAGGCCCGCATCAATGTCTCCCACGAGACCCGCGAGGTCAACGTTGTTAACGGTAAACCCATCACACCCGTCTACTTCCTCAGCTCCAGGTTACTCGGTGTTTCCAACAACCCGTACAGTGTAACCGGAACACCGAACATCGAAGAGGCGATGCACACGTCGACAACAGACTCAAGAAGCTGGAACAACTATTTGTCTAACAGATACAGAACATAAGGCTCATGCCTGCGTCCCTTTTGAGCTGCACAAGGCGCGCGAAGTTCGCGTCGCGAAGCTCGAGAGGCTCACATTTCTAAGGCTTCACCTCTCAAACGCGACATTCAGCAATGCGAAGTCCGTGCTTCTCCTCAGAGGCACAAGACCCGCATCTCTACAACAGAACACGGGACTCAGAAAGTTCGTGTTTCCCAAGTGTCGCTAGCCGAACGCGACAATCCCCAACGCGAGGTCCGCGTCTCTTTTCAACAGAGTCACGAGACCTGCGTTTAAAGCCAAAACGCGAGAGCCGCGTCCTTTTTGCAGAATGTGAGCTCCGCGTTTTTGAACCCTGCATCTTAGATTTGCGAGGTAGCTTTCAGAAGCTGAAAAGTCCTTGAAAACTCGAGGTGGTCTCTTCGATCCCCCTCCGATGGATCTAAGGGATTATCTGACAAAGAAGAGGAGTGCTCATCAATTCGCTCCATCATGTTGCTGTGAACGGCTCATCACAACAATGCTATCTGAATGTTATTGCAACTCACATACAAGCTAGCAGTCAGTGTTCAGATGGCCATCATCTGCGTTAATCTCCCGATCAACCAAAAGGCGTCGTCCCCGCGCAAAGAGAACTTTCTCTGATACAGAGTACACCAAAGTCACTGCAAATATGGTGGGTCCAAACACCACGCCAAGCAGAAGTAAGGGGAAACAACCGATAGTCAGCTCTTGTGAGTCTGACACTGAACCAGAAGGAATGTACCGGCATACTCGCACTCGGACTGGCGCGGTAGCCCCAGTTGACAATTGCTTGAGGGCGGGAGAAGGCCGAAACCCAAAACTCCTTCTATGAAGTCTAAAGGCAAACGGAAGGAAGGGGAGAGCTCGTCTTCTGCCCATACCGAGGAGGAGGGATAGTCCAACTCTGAGCGTCCAAGCCTTCATCTGAAGAGGTAGGCAATTCAGAGAATGGGATCACTCATTCTAAAAGAATGAATAAACTGGAACAGCGTCTGGAAGCCCTCACCAATCGAAAAGTCCTCCAAGAAGCTGGAGTGGTCCGGCCGTACTCGGCTGAGTGAGATCTTGTCCCTTACCCTCCTAAGTTCAAGGCCCCGACCGTACAGCCTTTCAACGGCAAAGGGTCACCGAACCAACTCATCTACTACTTCAAGTCTCAGATAGGGAATATAGTAGCAAATGATGCCATTTTAGCACATTTGTTCATCGGTACTCTAAAGGGACTCACCTTTGAATGGTTCATGAAACTCCCAGAAGGCTCTATCAAGAACGAGAGTGATTTGTAAAAGCTTTTCCTTACATGCTTCTTCAAAGATGATTCGGAGATCACCATGCAAACTCTTCTGGCAACGAGGCAATGAAAAGGAAAGTAGGCCAGAGCATTTATGGAGAGATTTCAGAATATGGCACTCTGATGTCCTAGCGGTATAACCCAGGTCACCCTGGTAGAAATATACCGTTACAATCTGCAAACTTCGCTCCTAGCTCAGATAGGAGTTGCTGAAAGCCGCATCTGAAAGTAGTTGGTCCAGTAAGATGAACAGGCAGAAGAGATTGTCGCCAGGGTTAAGGCAGAAGAAAATAAGCCCAGACCTGAAAAGTCAATAAGGCACACGCCAGAGGTATCTTTCCAGTCAAAAAGAAGGATACATTGGTAACAGAAATTAAATTTCCCGTTAAACCTCAGCCGACCAGAGAGGGTGGTTCTTCAAGTCAGCCGCGCGCCAACAGGAAGTACTCCTTCAAGGACGAGCATGTCAATTCGTTGTTCAAGTTACTCAACAAGAGCAACAGATTAAAACTTCCTGAAGCTAGACGTCCCAAGGAGGTAGGCAAGATCGACAATTCCAACTACTGCTTGTATCACAGGATGCTGGGGTACCCTACTAAGAGCTGTTATACCTTCAAAGACATCCTTCAAGCTTTGATTGATGTGGATGTACTCAAGCTCCGCTCGGAGCAGAAGAAAGTGACGGCTAATATGACGTTATTCTTTCAGTTCGGGATACAACCTCCAATGCCAGCCAGAGTAGTTCCCATCCTGAAAGGGGAACTAAGGGTACTCAACATAGATCCACATCGCCAACAGGAGAAAGGTCTCATACCTGTTCCTACTCCTCACGAGAAAATCATGTGGGTTCATCTCGACCTTGTGGAAAGCCAACAATGGACTACTGTTACCAACAGAAAGCTCAAAAGCAAAGCAAAAGCCTCACCTTGCAATGTGGTGTGCGCTTCTTCCTGAAAAACTGAGACTGATGTCCCCTCGCTAACTTCAGCACCTCATCGCTTTGATGTCTTGGCTCAACTGGCCAACACCCCGGCCAAGATCACTCTTTATGAGCTCCTGAGACTATCAAAGTCAACAAAAGAAGCTCTGAGAGAAGCTCTAGCTGATGCTGAGGTCTTCATGGCTCAGATTCTGGTTGAACCATGTGAGAAAGATAAAGAAGATTACTTTCACACCTCTCAAAATGCACCCTGCATCATCTTCATGCTAGACGACATGCAGGTTAAGGGGAAACATGATAGACCCTTGTACTTCACAGGGTATATTAAATCATCTGAAGTGAGCTGCATTCCGGTAGATCTAGGATCCGCGCTGAGCATTATGCCTCGCCGGGTCATGCAGCACTTAGGGATCCCCACCCACCGATTGAGCACCACCTAAACTACCATTTATGGTTTCAACGCCAATGGTACACACCCCATGGTGAAGATCACGTCACTTCAGATCTTCTCTTGAAAATCTTCTTATCCACTTGACTTGGTCTAAACTTAGATTCAAAGAGCTAGACTCCTCTTGAGTACTTGATGCGATTTTTAAAGCACGAGCTCTTGAATCAACACATGCTAGTTTCAAAACTTGACTTCGAATCTTCTGTTGAAGCTAAACACCGACTAAGATCTTGATGGAAAATCTGAAACTAAATGAGCACAAGATCATTAGCACTATAACTACATGAGTGAATCATTATCGAAAATAGAGTGATGGGCCTTTGGGCCAACAATTTTTTCTTTTTGATGTTGACAAAACTCATAGAGTTATATATGTATGGATTAAAGATAAGCTTCATAGAAGCTCCCCTTAACTCATGCATAGCAAAACAATAAAGATATTCAATAAAGTTCATAAACTAAACAAATATATATGCATAAACAACAAATATTAAACATGCACATATAAGCTCTCTAAATTTTTCTCCCTCTTTTTGTCAATCCATCAACAAAGGGGCGAAGAAAAACAATCAAGATAGATGCATATGTGATTTACATTCCTAAAGAGGAGAAACGTTAAGTTATCTCCCCCTGTATACATGCATTACATGGAGAAGGGATGACTAGACCCTAACCCACATAAGCATAATATACAACGTATAGACGGAGATGTTAAGCTCCCCCTACACATATGTACCACTTAAAGAAGAGAGGTCAAGCTCCTCAATAAGCAAAATACACTCAACATGAATCTATATATAGAGGAGATGTTAAGCTTCCCTTGCATATAGGCAATACATATCAAACAAATTTTGAAATTTTTTTGATAATACTTAAATAAAATTTTGAAATTTCTTAAAGTCAACAAAATGATTTTGATGTCAATTGAAATTAAATAGTAATTGACAAAATAAATATTGATACTATTTGTAGATAAACAAAATTATTAAGATACCAATTGTTGATTTTGATACCAATAGAAGGTGAAATATAAAGTACATTTTGATACAAAAAAATACCAATTGAAATCAATGCATAAGCTTGTAAAGATACAAATTAATATTTATGATCAAGTCAAGCTTAGCATAAACAGTTTGTGCTTTAAAGAACATATATTAACATTTTAATCTAGCACAAGGTATCATATATATGTATGTATGGTCAATTAGAATACCACTTGAAGTATGATGCGTATATATATAGAAAACACATATGAGTATACAAAAATAAATTTCATTAAGAAGCATGTATAACTCATAACTATCTCCCTTTCATGCACATGTTTGAAGGATATTTCCATTTAGGTGCATACAGGGCATAGTCGCCCAACCAACCGCCCTTGGAAGGTAGGGGTTTTCATAAATAAGATTTTGAAAATAATTTTAGATTGAAAACAGTACCAAGTGAAGAATAGATAATTAGTTTAAAGAATTTTAAAAAAAATTATTTAAAGATTCTTCAAATATGAAATTAAACATATATATCTCATAAAATATGTATATTACACAAGAGTTGACACTCAAAATTTATAAAGCTCATAAATGCTCATGAAAATAATTATATGAGTAAACTTAAAGGTGAGTGTATAAGAATCATGTAAATGTCATGTTCATGGAGATAAATCAATAAGGCTAAAAATACAACTTGTAAGAAATTCTTTTTCTCAAAAACATGATATATCATACAGTTATGCATGAATCGTCAAGACTAGGACATACAATGTACAATCAAATAACGAATGAGTACATAATAGAAACAATCATGTAAAGCATGTATCTCAAAAATTATACATGTACAACACAAGTTTTAACAAAATTTACATATCAATATGATACAGACATATAAAACAAATGTATGCTTTAACTAAAGCATATAAAATATGAATCAATCAAACGGAATAGGCATGTAAATCCATTGAAAAGGTTTTCAAACACATGCATAGCTAACAACCAATTAACTCAACATTAAGCTCAAAATATTACATGATAGAGTCTAGCTTACTACACTAGCATATAAACATTTAAAGCATTTTAAAGAGGAGGAAGAAATGGTCATCAAAATCAAGGTAGCCAATTTATTTCTCCAAAACAAGAGGTGGTCCTCCCACCATATTTTCTTGATAGTGATGTGATTGCACACATTTATTGCATTATTCTTTATTACATTTTCACATTTATTATATAATAAATCTACTAAATTTCTTATCTTAAATGTCTATTTTGCAGAAGATAATCATGAGGAGAAAGAGCATAAAATCAAATAAATATAAGTTAAATTCAGATTTAACTAGATCTATTTGGTTAAAGGAGGATGATCTCAAATCCAATTGATTAAATTCAGTTTTTGGTGAATTAAGTGATTAAATCTAAATATCAACCAAAGATATCGTCAAATACAGAGTCCAAATCCAAAGGAATAAATGGATAGAGAGAAGATCAACAGATGAGATGAAGCAAATTTGACTCAGATTCTGACTGGAGACATTTTAGTATTTGTATCATAACTTTTGCTACCAAAATTCAGATCTAATGATTCAAGATGATCCAGAAAGAAGACTTAAAGGGTTACAACTCTTAAGTTAATCACTATTTCTAATTCTATCATTGGTAAACTATATTCAGCAATCAACACACCAACAAGTTGCATATCAGAACTGAATACCCACATCAAATCAAGTTTGGAGATAAGAAGAGGATTCAAATTCAGAAATATCCAGCTTCTCCGATCTTCATACTCCTATAACCTCTGTATTTCTCCTATAAATACCTACAATCTCAAAGGTAAAGGGGACGACCAAGTAGAGAGTAGAATTTAGGCTAATTTGTAGTTTGTAACTTAGGTTTTTTATTTTCTTTCATGTAATTTTTATTTTCCTTATATAACTGAGAGGAGAGGATACTTTCATGGAGGAATGAGAGCAAGCTTGTACTAAAGGTGACACCGGTGTAAGTGATCTTTTCTTTTATTGTTATTTGAATCGAATCGAAGTCTCTTTTTCTTCTTTACTCTTATTTGCGTTTACTTCCCTCTTCTGTGTTTGTGGATCCAAATAAAACCGATAGCCTCGAAGTTGTCTTGCCCTTGCAAGTGCCGTTGACGGATATCCATTTCTATGATAGTGTAGTTTGCCCCTTCAATTCATAGTGTAATACGGGAATGGCCAAGATCCTATTTGTCATACTTCGCTCGCCTTCAAGCAAAGGTACATCGTCGATACGGGTCAAGGTAAGCAGGCGCCGAAGAGGTAAGTAACTTTTTTAGGTTTTAGTTTTCTTTTCTTTTAATTTTAGTATAAATTACAACCATCACAATCTTCCAAATCTCTCACTCTTTTTCAACTTCTTTGTACATATCCACTTTCATTTTCTCCTATTTACTACTTTCTTCCTAACCTAACTTTAACTCTTTTTTCATTTTCTTTTAAAGAACTAAAAGAAAATCTTTAGCCATTCTTTGTAACTTAAAAGAGTACTTGCTAAAAAAGTTTCCATCGCTAGTCCCTCCTTGTGGATCACGACCCACATAGTCACTTGCTATTGCGGTAGTATTGAGTACTTGCACTCTTTATTCTAAGTTCTAAAATTATGTATTCTTATGTACAGGAAAAACCTTAATCAAATTTTGGCGCCATTGCCGGGAAGAGACTGTAAGTTTTTCTCTTTTTAAGTTTACATTTTTGGTAAACCTTCTTCTTTGTTTTTGGTGTACAGATTTAACAACAAGATTTTTGCTGCAGTGGATATGTAAGTGGCCCTGGACTCTGCTCAAGAAAGCAGAGCCCGGAAGCCCTCAGATTTGCTATATTCCTGTAACAATCTGAATAAACTACTAACCTGTATTTTCTGCAGGTTGGCTGAATTGAATAGTTTAATATCTGTAGCATTTATCTCCTTGTTTGACTCATTGTATATACATTTCTAACACAACAGTAAAAAGTTGATTGTAAATGCTAAAAAATTTAGACTTTGTATTTAGGCACGTGTTTATTTCATTACATTTTCTATTTACTATTGAAGAGTGTTGGAGCCAAGATATGTGTGCATAGCATTTAGTATAGATTCATTCTTGTATGAAATATTGCTTAAGTGTTACTTTTTCTATATATTTGTACACGACACTAAATTGATGTAAGGGCTTGTCCTATAAACAAGATAAGTTGGGGAAATTATTACCCTCCTTTAGCCCACAAACAATCTCCTCACTCACTAACCCAAGCCTAACTAAAACTGAGTAGACGTTGGCCCTAGGGACATCTCAGACTCAAACAGGAGACTGACCTAAGGGGGAAGTTGACTAAATTTGACTATTGCCAAATCGTGACTAAGGTTGGGGATTGAGGGCGAAACCCCGAAGGCTGGTGGTTTGGCTTAATTAGGTCCGTCGCTTTTGTGCGGATACCTCCCACCAATCTTGCCCCTACCTGGCCGATTAACTTGTGGTCAGATTTAACAATATACCCCATGTGGACAGTCTAACCAGTTAGGAGTCGTTTAGGTCTAAGGTTTACCCTAACTTAGGTTAGATTTTTTTCTTTTTATTTGTTTGCTTATTTGTTTGTTTTTCTTTATTTGTGTTTGACATTTCCTGTGTGATATGGCTTATAACAATATTTTTTCAATTTTAATGGTAATCCATATTACACCTCGACCTTTTTTTCGAATATGACCAACCAGTATATTATAATTTTAACCAACCTAGTGTGCCGGATTGGTATTTTTCAAATCAATATAACCTATGCCCCTAATCTTATGACCATAATTTTCAAAATAATTTCAACTCTTCACAGAGTCAATGGGAATTTACCTCCCCCGAGTCCAATTTTCAACCAACTTGTCCTCCTTATCCACCTTATCCACAATATTTTCAAGAATCATACTCATTCTGCCAGTTCAAAATAGAAAACCATCAATCTTGGAAATGAGTATGCGTGAGTCCAAGAAACAATCACAAAATCTGACGGACTCACAAATCCAAAACAAAACTTCATCTTTTCAAATCCAATCACAACGAAATGATGAACCAATCAACTATGAAAAGATGCTTGAAGCCATGACTCAGGCTCAAATCGCTCGTAATCATGACATAGATCTAATGGTCTAAACTCTCCATTCTCACCGTTTGACCATATCTGATGTCGCCAACCATTCTGTTAGAGCCGAAGAATCATGTTGTTTTAGAAAACAAGATTCCATTTCAGCACACCCATTTGAACTTGCCCAAACTCCAAATTTTGAAAATGACATTGACAGTTTGGTAAGTTATCCCTTTCTCGAAATTAAACTTGAGTATGAATATGATCCTGAACCCTAACTTGGTGATTCAATTTTACTTCCTGATTCAATAATGACTTCGGTGTCTTCACCTGATTTCAATCTTTTTTCTGAGTCAACATTGGATCCTGTGCCAATTCATCATAAAATTGAATCGTCCATCTTTTATGATCATCATATTGAACTTGACCAATTTCATACTTTTGAAAGTCTAATTGACAAATTGACAAGTTCTCATTTCTATAAAATTGAACTCAATGAGAAATGTGACCTAGATACTCAAATTTGTGATCCAGTTTAAATTCTTGAATCAATATTGACCCTATTTTGTTACCGAACATGAGCAATATTTTAGAGTCAGTTTCAATACCTACTCCTGTCATTCTTGAACTTGAATCACCAATATTAAGTCACATTCTGTTGTTGGAAAATGAATGTGGACTTGAGTTTCAACTTCTTGATTTGGACCCACTTCCTGAACCAATCTCGACTCCTGAACCTTTATTTGATTAAGTTACTTTCCTGAGTCGTATTAGTTCCCGTACTTCCTAAGTCCAAGTCAATCATTCCACTTTTCACACTCCATTTTGGGACAAGAGTGTTGATACTCAGAAATTATTTATTATATTTGAAAATTAGATGAGGTAAAATTCTTAATAAAAATCATTCATATATCCATAATTTTAGTGGGTTATATTAGAGAGGTTTCTGGTGGGTTCCTCCGAACTCCATGTAAATTTGATTAGGCCGCATTTCGTGGACCAATCAGACCACCACCGTAACCACCACCTTAAGGTAATATTTTCCTTCCCTTTCTTCTTTTTCATGCATCTATGCATTAATTCATACATTGAGGACAATGCATGAGATAGGTGTGGGGGAGGGTTCTAACATAACTTAGATTTTTCTTTTTATTAAAAAAGAAAAGAAAAAATTAACATTTTCTTTACTTTTAAAAACTTTTTGAAAATAGAAATAATATTTTGACATATTGTTTTGTAAGAAATTAAGTCAATTTTAAGGAATAGGAAAATCAAAATTAGGATTTCTTATACTTGGTCAAAATAAGATTATTTGTTTGATTTCTAAGAGTAGAAAGAAAATTTGTGAAAATAATTTAGTCTTGATTTTTACCTTGATGAAATATGCATGCTTCATACACTTACACACTTAGGGTTCAAAAAATAAAGATTCTTATGCCTTAATAAAAAAAAAGAAAAAATATATATATATATAAATCCTCTGATTAAGCTGGGTATTTGTGCCTCATAAAGCATAAGTATTCACGCCTAAAAGTGGTTCATATAATAAAATCGTTAGTTTTGTGGCTTATTTGCTCGAGTCCTTAAATCCTTGGGGTGTTTTCTCACCCGGTGCCCTAAGACTATTTGGTTTGAGAGTTACCGATTAAAGGCTCGTTACATTGGCAGATTAGAAAGCCTAATAGAACTAAGAAATAATATCACCAGAAAATAAAAAATAAAAAAAAGAAAAAATAATAAGGCATAAGAGTTAGAGTTAAAGAATCCCAAGTGGAAACTTCACGGTCACGAAGGTGCACATGACTTAGGGTAAAATAATAGACTAGATGAGAAGTACAATTTAACTCCTTACTTTGATTGATAACAAATTTTAGAATAGTGACTAAGTTTAGAAATGAAAAATTCAGCTTTCCTATAACTTATGGATTACTTAAATCTGAAAATAATATTTTAAATATTTTTCTTTCAAAATGTGTTTTCAAAACACTAACATTTTCTCTTTCTTTATGGATTTTGTGGGTGCAATCCACTGAAAATCCTCACAAGACAACTCGTCCTCTGGGGGGAACCTAGAGGTTTAACGGCTTGTTGCACATGCTTAGTACAATCACGTGACTTGCGAAAGTGATCTAATAATCTTTAGTTTTGTTGTTTTGCTCGAGGACGAGCAAAAGATAGGTGTGGGGGGGGTGATTGCACAGATTTATTGCATTATTCTTTATTATATTTCAACATTTATCATATAATAAATCTGCTAAATTTCTTGTCTTAAATGTCTATTTTGTAGAAGATAATCATGGTGAGAAAGAGGATAAAATCAAATAAATATAAGTTAAATTCAGATTTAACTAGATCTATTTGGTTAAAGGAGGAGATCCCAAATCCAATTGGTTAAATTCAGTTTTTGGTAAATCAAGTAGTTAAATCTAAAGATCAACCGAGGATATCGTCAAATACAGAGTCCAAATCCAAAGGTATGAATGGATAAAGAGAAGATCAACGGATGAGATGAAGCAAATTTGACTCAGATTTTGACTAGATATATTTTAGTATTTGAATCATAACTTTCGCTAATAAAATTCAAATCTAATGATTCAAGATGATCCAGAAAGAAAACTTAAAGGGTTACAACGTTTAAGTTGATCACTATTTCTAATTTTGTCATTTGATAAGTTATATTCAGCAATCAACACGCCAACAAGCTGCAGATCAGAACTGAATATCCACATCAAATCAAGTTTGGAGATATGGGGAGGATTCAAATTCAAGAAATATCCAGCTTTCCCTATCTTCATACTCCTCTAACCTCTGCATTTCTCCTATAAATACTTGCACTCTCAAAGGCAAAGGGGACGACCAAGCAGAGAGTAGAACTTAGGCTGATTTGTAGTTTGTAACTTAGATTTTTTATTTTCTTTCATGTAATTTTTATTTTCTTTATGTAACTGAGAGGAGAAGATACTTTCATGGAGGAATGAGAGCAAGCTTGTAATGAAGGTGACACCGTGTAAGTGATCTTTTCTTCCATTGTTATTTGAATCGAATCGAAGTTTCTTTTTCTTCTTTACTCTTGTTTTTGTTTACTTCCTTCTTCTGTGTTTGTGGATCCAAATAAAACCGATAGCCTCGAAGTTGCCTTGACCTTGCAAGTGACGTTGATGGCTTATGGTAATGGATATCCATTTCTATGATAGTGTAGCTTGCCCCTTCAATTCATAGTGTAATACGGGAATAGCCAAGAACCTATTTGTCATACTTCGTTCGCTTTCAAACAAAGGTACATCGTCGATACGGGTCAAAGGTAAGTAGGCGCCGAAGAGGTAAGTAACTTTTTTAGGTTTTAGTTTTCTTTTCTTTTAATTTTAGTGTAAATTACCAACATCACAATCTTCCAAATCTCTTTCACTCTTTTTAACTTCTTTGTACATATCCACTTTCATTTCTCCACCTTCTCTATCTACCACTTTCTTCCTAACTTAACTTTAACTCTTTTTTCATTTTGTTTTAAAGAACTAAAAGAAGATCTTTAACTATTCTTTGTAACTTAAAATAGTACTTGCTAAAAAAACTTCTATCGCTAGTCTGTCCTTGTGGATCACGACCCGCAAAGCCACTTGCTATTGCGGCAGTATTATGTACTTGCACTCTTTATTCTAATTTCTAAAATTTTGTATTCTTGTGTGCAGAAAAAATCTCAATCATGATGCATCAAATGGTGTGACCATCAAGCTCAATCGCATCTAATATCATGGAACCAATTCTCTCATGTTTTGTGAGGGCTCACACCTACATCAAACACAAGTAGTGTGGATTTTGGTACCCATATCTTTTTGGGTCCACGGGAGTTAGAAATAATTGGAACCCAAATATTTTTATTTGCAAAATTGAAAGAATTTAATCTATTGAAACAAAATTTTACAAGATGGACTTTGCGGCCGTAATGTGTACATGTGTACACTCTAGCATACAAAGATGAGCGAGTGTGATCATAATGCGTATGTGTATGTCAAAGGTGTAAATCACCTAGAGGGGGGGTGAATAGGTGATGGCTTATCTTATGGTCAATTAATGTGAATTAAAAACTTATTTAATGCAAATTAAAACTTATTAAATTAAACACCAAGTATAACACAAGAGTGTAGCCGGATTCCCCGTGAAGGGCTCTGGACTAACTCCTTAAGATTCCTCTAGATAAGAGTTGAGGTGCCGCGTTGGCTCTCTTGGTTGAATACTAGTGTTAGCAGACAATCCCCAAGTATATACAATATGAGCACACAATATATATCAAGCATATAAAGATGAAAGCAATAAGAGCATGCAAGATATAGACAAGTAAGAGATAGAGAGAGAGCAATCGCAAACACGGGAGATTTGTTTCAAGGTTCGAGCACACTTGCTCTACGTCCCTGCCTTCACACTTGAAGGATTTCCCCTAAAATCGATCCCACCGGATCACTTGGTGCCGCAACACCTACAAGCTCTTAGACTCTCTAGTCCCTCTCTTGTTCCCGCAAGAACACACCGCAAGCCCACTAGCTCGCCGAGGCCGCACCTTAAACACCGAGTTCCCACTAGAATCCGAAACAACGCGAACACACACGTCCGCATCCTCAAAGCAAAGAAAGAAGTCTTTGGTGATCACAACTCTTTGATCACCTAAAAACAATCTCATAATAACACTCCTATAGGTAGATATAGCAATGGATAGCTCAAGTGTTTGTGTGAGAAAACTAGGATTGAAATGATGGAGGAAAACTCAAGAATCACTGTTAAACACTCTTGATAAAACTCTCTTTTGATTTGGAAATGTAGCTCTAAAACATGTGGATATAACCACTGAAATGGGTATGCAAAACGAGCCCAAAACTTCTCAAATCTTGTAGAAAACAGCCCCCAAAAGTCCCAATTTATAGAGCTAGAAAAACTAGCCGTTGGGAGCCAGGTTGGCCTGTCGGTCGACCGCCCGGTCGACCGGCCAACGGTCAGAATTCTGACCGTTGAGCCAGCGGTTGACCGGCCGGTCGACCGTGGCCTGGATACAGAGAGCAGACTCTCTGTCCGGTCGACCGGCCCAGTCGACTGGGGCTTTCCAGAGAGCAGCAGCTCTCTGGCGGTCGACCGGGTCGGTCGACCGGCCATCCAGCCTGACTGGCGTGCACGTTCTGTGCACGTCGGTCGACCGTCCCGGTTGACCGACTTCAAGCTCGGTCGACCGGCCCGGTCGACCGGCTGAAGCCAGACAGGGATTTTTGGGAATCAAAAACTTGGTCATTTTGGCTCAAATAAAATCCCATAAAATCATGAAAAATCTACAAAAATAGTTTTAACATTATACTTTGAAAATCAAACATGTTTAAGCAAAATCAAGATATGTTACAAACAATTTGAACTATTTTTGTAACTTGAAAATTTTGGCTAAAACGAAAACTGTCTTTTTCCAAACTTGGTTTTTTCAAAACTTATTTTCTAAACTTCTCCAAATATAAAACAAGATTTTTTAAACTCTTTTAAAGCATAGTGTGTATGGATATGATCCTCTACACATATATGGTGAAATATCTATGTTTTTGACATTAAACACTAAACATGGTTTTGGTTAAAGAAATGTATATATATGAAGTCCAAAAACTAAACCGGTATTTTTTCAAAAGGAAAACTCTTTTGTATTTTTTCAAAATAAAAATTCTTTTATGAAAACTCATTTAAATCAAGAGTATCTGTGTATATGATATACTTGAGCAATCCACCAACTATTCTATCCTTTACATTTTATCTAAAAACAAAATCTTATAAAAACAACCTAGACACAAGTCTTCATGAAGTCTTCACTTGAAGTCTTCTCATCTTCTTGACTTGGTCCAAACTTGATCCAACGAGCTCGACTTCTCTTGAGTACTTGATGTGGTCTTGATGCACAAGCTCTTGAATCAAACCGTGCTAGCTCCAAAACTTGACTTTAAATCCTTTGTTGAAGCTACACACCTACTAAGATCTTGATCACAAACTGAGACTAAATAAACACTAGATCATTATTACTATAACTACATGAGTTGATCATCATCAAAACTAGATTGATAGGCCTTTGGGCCAACAATCTCCCCCTTTTTGATGATGACAAAACTCATGAAGTTATATATGCATGGATTAAAGTAAAGCTTCAAGGAAGCTCCCCCTTAACTCATGCATAACAATAAATAATAAATATGCAATGAAAGCTCATAAACATGTATGCAATATAAGGAGATAAACATGCCAATCAAGTATAAAACAAATCAAATTCTTTTTCTCCTATTTGCAAAACAAAATATATATGCATAAACATAAAACCTTCTCCCCCTTTACGAATAAAGAAAGGAAAACATGCATATATATACCAAATACTTCTCCCCCTTTTTGTCATCATCAACAAAGGGGTTAAAGTAAAAACAAAACAATGTTCTCCCCCTCTTTGTTAGAAACAAAACAATCAACAAAGAGGTGAAATCAAACAAATCAATAAATAGATATATGCGATATACATTCATGAAGAGGAAGACGCTAAGTTAACTTCCCTACACATATACATTACATGAAAGAGGGATGACAAGCCCTAATTCACATAACGCATAATATGTAATGCATAAGAGGAGATGTGAAGCTCCCCCTACACACGTGTACTACATAAAGAAGAGTTGTCTAGCTCCTCAATATAAGATACACTCAACATGAATCTATATGTAGAAGAGATGTTAAGCTCCCATTGCATATAGGCAATACAAATCAAAACATTTTAATTTTCAAAATTTCATATTAAAACAAAATTTTGAATTATCCTCAATAAAACAAATTTTGAGATATCTTGTAATCAAATTTTAAGATATCAATTGTAAATAACCATTACAAATTTTGAAATTGTTTTTTTAATCAAAATAGAATCATATTGATACCATTGAAAATTATTATAAATTATTTTGATACCAATTGCAATCAATAGATACCAATTGAAGATTATTGCACATTTTTTATATCAATAAAAATATCAATTTTAAAATAATGCATAAGCTTAATAAAATATCAATTGAGAAATCAATTGAAAATAAAGATTTGAATCAAGCTTAGCATTAACAAATTTTGTGCTTTAAATATGTAAATCGATTTTAACTCAAGCACAAATAAATCATATATATTTATGAGAATGAAAATACCAATAGGAATTGATATTATGGAAATTATGAAGCAACATATATAGGAAACATATATATGAGTATATACAAAAAAATATCAATTGAGATCAAGTATATAACTCAAAAACTACCACCCTTTTATGCATAAGATAAAAGATATATAGTTTTAGTATACAAGGAATAATCGCCCATCCTTCCTCCCATGACGGTGTAGGTATGGGTTTTCAAAAACAAATGTTTGAAAATATTTTTATAGTGAAAACACTACCAAATGAAGAATAATAACTAGTTAAAGATAATTTTTGAAAACTAGTTAAAGATCCTTCAAAAACATGAATCCATGAAGCATACTAAATACACAAGAAGTGACACTCGAAATCTATAAGGCTCAAAAGTAATCATGAAACAAAGTCATGAATAAACAAATAAAGTGTGAGTGTACAAAAAATTATGTAATTAGCATTTTTCATGAAAATAATCAATGAGGCTCAAAACATGAATATCATTTTATTAAACAAGTCATGAAAATTCATTTTTCATATAAAGATGAAGATCATAAAAATTCATTTTTCATCTTAAAACAAACTTCTAGGTATATGTATGTTTTTATTCAATCCTAACAATATGCATACATATCCCAAACATAAAAAGAGTCCATAATGTAAATTGCATGAAGGCAAATGACTCATGGGGTATACATGTATATTTATTAGATTTGAATACAAAATACATATACATGAAGTAAAGCATGAAAATAGGCAAAACAAGTGTAAATGAGAGAATCATCAAAACTAGGCTATACATGTGCATATAGTGAGTACAAATGAACAATGAAGTGCAAACATATATGAATCAATTTGTTGCTCACTACTTGTACAAGTATACATCCAAGTTTTGATAAAAACTACATTTAAACTAGTATTTACCACATGAAGCACAAAACATGAGCATGCTAAAGAAATCATCAATGAAAAGCATGTAAACTAAAGTAGGAGTTTAGAGATAGTTACCAAAAATAAAGAACTAAGCTCTAATTCTCCAAAACATGGTGGTCATCCCACCAAACCTCCTTGATAGTGGTGCATCAAAAGTATGTCCATCATGTCCATGTGCATCCACCACTAAGGCACCAATCCTCTCACATCATGTGAGAGCCCTCACCTACATCAAAAACACAAGGTGGGGATTTTGGTACCATTTTCTTTTGGGTCATTGGGGATTAGCTTTGTAAGGAACCCAAACATTTTTGTTATTAGCAAAATTAATATGATATAACTTATCAAAACAAAACTTTGCTAAATGGCCTTTGCGGCCACAATGTGTACATTTGTACACCTTAGAATGCATATGTGTATGAGTGTGATCGTGGTGTGCAAAATGTGCATATGCATGATGTGGGTGATGTGCATGAACATGGGGAGCTTGTTTCTTTTGAAACAAGGATTCCAGTCTTTTATGATTAAATGCACATGTGCTCAAAGTTGAGCCCAAATTATCAATTTTATTTTTCAATTTTTAATCTCACTTTTATCAATGGTGGCATGTAAAGCATGGTGAGAATGAGAATCATTTTTCTTATTCTTTTTAGAAACATTTTCTTTTCCTTTTTCAACAATTTTTCTTTTTAAAGAAGTGTATTCATTTAAAGCAATCTCTTTTTGTTTTTCCACCAAAATGATTTTATTTTTTAAAGTAGTATTTTCTTCACAAAGCTCATTTAATTTAGAAATCAAGGAAACATTTTCATTTTTCAAACTTTCATTTTCTTTTTCAATGCATGCAACTTTATTTTTAAAAGAATCATTTTCTTTTAACATGCAATCAAATTTCTTTTTCAAATTTTTGTTATCCTTTTTAATCATGTCATATTTTCTAGGAGTTGTTGACAAAAAGAAGTAAGCTCATCATAGGACATATCAACATCTTCATCTATCTCGAATTCGGTAGTTACCTCAAGGGGTTATCCCCTTGGACTATGTAGCACACGTTGGAAGCGTCACTTCCAACATCCGAGTCGCTCCCCGCATAATATTGTTCTTTTTCGCCAAGGGAGAATAAGGAGTTCCATACTACAAAAGCCGAGTCAATGTTAGAAACCCTAGATAAATATTCATCATTTAGGGTAGATCTTAAAGCATGTAGGACTTTTGTATTAGACTCAATATTTTTTCCATTATTAACATATGAATCTTTAATTATAGCAAGATAAACATGAATGTCTAGGCTTTTGAGGTACAAAGACATCTTAACCTTCCAAGTTTGGATGTTAAGAATGTCAAAAGTGGGAGGTGACACGAAATCCATGGTGTGTGTACGAATATTGTGATTAGCTATAAAATGAGGATCTTTAACTCTAGGTTGTAAGACCCAAATCAAGAGCACTTGACTCTGATACCAATTGTAAATCACCTAGAGGGGGGTGAATAGCCTCTAGGTGATGACTAATCTTATGGTCAATTAATGCGGAATTAAAAATTATTTAATGCAAATTAAAATTTATTAAACTAAACACCAAGTATAACACAAGAGTGTAGCCGGATTCCCCGTGTGGGGCTCTGGACTAACTCCTCAAGATTCCTCTAGATAAGAGTTGAGGTGCCGCGTTGGCTCTCTTGGTTGAATACTAGTATTAGCAAACAATCCCCAAGCATATACAATATGAGCACACAATGTATATCAAGCATATAAAGATGAAAGAAATAAGAGCATGTAAGATATAGACAAGTAAGAGATAGAGAGAGAGCAATTGCAAACACGGGAGATTTGTTTCGAGGTTCGAGCACACTTGCTCTACGTCCCCGCCTTCACACTTGAAGGATTTCCACTAAAATCGATCCCACCGGAACACTTGGTGCCGCAACACCTACAAGCTCTTGGACTCTCTAGTCCCTCTCTTGTTCCCGCAAGAACACACCGCAAGCCCACTAGCTTGCCGAGGCCGCACCTCAAACACCGAGTTCCCACTAGAACCCGAAACAACGCGAACACACGTCCGCCTCCTCAAAGCAAAGAAAGAAGTCTTTGGTGATCACAACTCTTTGATCACCTAAAAACAATCTCACAATAACACTCCTATAGGTGATATAGCAATGGATAGCTCAAGTGTTTGTGTTAGAAAACTAGGATAGAAATGATGGAGGAAAACTCAAGAATCACTTTTAAACACTCTTGATAAAAACTCTCTTTTGATTTGGAAATGTAGCTCTAAAACATGTGGATATACCACTGAAATGGTACGCAAAACTAGCCCAAAACTCTTCTCAAAATCTTATAGAAAATAGCCCCCAAAGTCCCAATTTATAGAGCTAGAAAAACTAGTCGTTGGGAGCCAGGTTGGCCTGTCGGTCGACCGCCCGGTCGACTGGCCAACGGTCAGAATTCTGATCGTTGAGCCAGCGGTCGACCGGCCGCTCGACCGTGGCCTAGATACAGAGAGCAGACTCTCTGTCCGGTCGACCGGCCCGGTCGACTGGGGCTTTCCAGAGAGCAGGAGCTCTCTGGTGGTCGACCGGGTCGGTGACCGGCCCTCCAGCCAGACTGGCGTGTACGTTCTGTGCAAGTCGGTCGACCGTCCCGGTCGACCGGCTTCAAGCTCGATCGACCGGCCCGGTCGACCGGCTGAAGCAAGATAGGGATTTTTGGGAATCAAAAACTTGGTCATTTTGGCTCAAATAAAATCCCATAAAATCATGAAAAATCTACAAAAATAGTTTTAACATTATACTTTGAAAATCAAACATGCTTGAGAAAAATCAAGATATGTTACAAACAATTTGAACTATTTTTTTAACTTGAAAATTTTGGCTAAAAACGAAAACTGTATTTTCCAAACTTGGTTTTTCCAAAACTTATTTTTCCAAACTTCTCCAGATACAAAAATAAGATATTTTAAACTTCTTTAAAGCATAGTGTGTATGGATATGATCCTCTACACATATATGGTGAAATATATATGTTTTTGACATTAAATACTAAACATGATTTTGGTTAAAGATATGTATATATATGAAGTCCAAAACCAAACCGGTATTTTTTCAAAAAGAAAACTCTTTTGTATTTTTCCAAAATAAAAATTCTTTTATGAAAACTCATTTAAATCAAGAGTGTGTGTGTATATGATATACTTGAGCAATCCACCAACTATTCTATCCTTTACATTTTATCTAAAAACAAAATCTTATAAAAATAAACCTAGACACAAGTCTTCATGAAGTCTTCACTTGAAGTCTTCATGAAGTCTTCACTTGAAGTCTTCTCATCTTCTTGACTTGGTCCAAACTTGATCCAAAGAGCTCGACTCCTCTTGAGTACTTGATGTGGTCTTGATGCACAAGCTCTTGAATCAAACCGTGCTAGCTCCAAAACTTAACTTTAAATCCTTTGTTGAAGCTACGCACCTACTAAGATCTTGATCACAAATCTGAGACTAATTAAACACAAGATCATTAGTATTATAACTACATGAGTTGATCATCATCAAAACTAGAGTGATAGGCCTTTGGGCCAACAAAAGGGTATGTGCATGAATATGTGGAACTTATTTCTTGCAAAATATAGATTCCAATCTACTATGATTAAATGCACATTTGTTCAAATTTGAGCCCAAACAATCAATTTTCTTTTTCAAACATGAATCCTATTTTTATCAAAGAGGACGCAACATTATTAGCATGAGAGACATGGCAAGAATGAGAATCAATATTTTTTTCTTTTTAGAAATCTTTTCTTTTTCTTTTAAAACAATTTTCTTTTTCAAAGAATCATTTTCCTTCAAAACATCTCATTTTCTTTTTCCACCAAAATAATTTTTTTCAATGAATTGTTTTGTTTACAATATCATTTAATTTTGAAGACAAGAAATATTCTCCTTTTTCAAAAATTTATTTTCTTTTGAAATAATTTCAAATTTATTTTTAAAAGAATTATTTTCTTTTGAAACCAAATCATTTTCATTTTTCAAACTTTTATTTTCCATTTTTAACAAATCATATCTTTTAAGAAGTTGTTGACAAAACATAGCAAGTTCATCATATTGCATGTCAACATCTTCAACAAGCTCGGATTCGGAGTTTACCTCAAGGGGTCATCCCCTTGGACCATATAGCACATGTTAGAAGTAGCCCTTTCATCACCCGAGTCACTCTCTTTTTCATTTGGCATTTTTTCCCTAAGAGAGCAAATAGTGTTCCATATTATAAAAATAGAATCAAGATTAGTGACCTTAGATAAATATTCATCATTTAGGATACTCTTTAAAGCATGAAGGGTTTTTGCATTAGCCTCAAGATTTTTGCCATTTACAAAATATAAATCTTTAATAGTGGCAAAATAAACATAAATACTTAGGGCTTTAGGTACACGGACATCTTAACTTTTCAAGTTTGAAAGTCAAGAATGTCAAACATAAGAGGTGTCATGAAATCCATGTGTATATAAACAAATATTATGATTAGCTAAAATGAGGATCTTTAACTCAAGGTTGTTAGACCCAAATCAAGAGCACCAAGCTCTCATACCATTATAAGTCACATAGAGGGGGTGAATAGGTGACAAGCTAATCTAATTCACAATAATGCGGTATTAAAACTAATTATGCAACCTAAAAACTATTATGCAAACACACAATGTATAAGTAAAGAGTGTAGCTGAATTCCCTGTGAAGGGCTCTGAACTATCTCCTCAAGATTCCTCTAGATTAAGAGTTGAGGTGCCACTATGGTTCTCTTGGTTGAATACAAGTATGAGCAACACAAACAAACCCAAGCATGCATATCAATAAAGCACAAGTATATCAAGCATGTAATAGATAACAATAATAAGAGCATGCAAGATATAAAACACAAGTGAGAGAGGAAGAGAGATTAACAATCACAAACAAGAGAGATTTGTTTCGAGGTTTAAGTATCTACGTCCCCGCCTTCAACACTATGAAGGGTTTCCACTAGAATCGACCCTGCAAGATGACTCTAGGCTGCAACACCTACAATGAGCTCCCTCAAGAACTCTTGGACCTGCAATTCCCTCACTTGTTCATGCAAGAACACACACGCAAGCACACTAGCTTGCCGAGGCCGCACCTCTACAAATTTTCAATACAAGGAGGTGGAACACTTGTGATCACTTCTCTTGATTACAAAAATAACTCTCACAAACAAGAATCCCTAGAGGATATATATAGCAATGGAGAGCTCAAGCTTGTAAGAGAAAATTAGATAGAATTTGTGGTGAAAAACTCAAGAAATTGCTTTTGAAACAAAAGATAAACACTCTTTAAAAACCCTCTTTTTGATATGAAAGTTTTAGCCCAAAAACATGTAGAGAAAAACTCTATGAGAGATGGAAAAACTGGCTCAAAAACATCTCCAAAATCTTATTGAAAACTGGCTAAGAGAACCCCAATTTATAGGGTTCAGAAAACCAGCCGTTGGGCTCAGTTTTCTGGCCAAATTGACCTGTCGGTCATATTTCAGACTGTTAGGGTTGTCGGTCGACCGCCCAGTCGATCGTACCCAGGTCTTTTACCTAACGGTCGACCGCTAGGTCGACTGAGGCAAGAACCAGAGAGCTAGTCTCTCTAGTCGGTCGACCTCCCAGTTGACCGGGGCCAGATCCAGAGAGCAAGCTCTCTGGGTCGGTCGATAGTCCAGTTGACCGGCCCTCAAGCCAGGGTAGTGTGCACATTTAGTGCACATCGATCGACCAATCGGTCGACCGCCAGAAGCCCAGGTCAGGGTATTCAGGATTTAAAGACTTGGCCTTTTGAAACCCTATAAATTCTAATAAAATACCATAAAATCCACAAAAATAAGTTCTTATCAATACTTTAAAATACAAATATATGTGATAAAAAATCAACACATATTACAAACATGTTGAACTATTTTTGCGATATAGAAATTTAGCCTTAAACCAAAAACTGTATTTTTTCAAAATCAAACTTCAAATTAAAAAATGATTTTTCTAAAACTTGTTCAAATACCAAAACAAGATATTTAAAAATCATTTCAAGCATAGTGTGTATGGATATGATCCAATATACATATAAGATGAAATATCTATATTTTTGACAATAAACTCTAAACAATTTTTTTGATAAATATAAAACTTAAACACATGATACAGAAACATCAAATAAGTTTTTCTAAACGTTTGAATCATAAATGTGTATGGATGAAATCCAAAACATATATAAAACATGTAAACTTGTTTTGATGAACTCTATTCATGAGCATAAGGATATGTTCTTTGAAGCTCAAAATCAAAATGATATTTTTCAAAAACTAAAACAATTTAACATGAAATGTGTTGAAATATTTTGTGTGTGTGTACATGAGCTTGAGCAATCCACAACTAATCTATCTTTTAAATTTTATCTAAAATAAAATCTTAACACTTACAAACATGATTCAAGTCTTAAAAATCTTCTCGTGAAAATCTTCTAATCCATCTTGACTTGGTCTAAACTTTGATCCAAATTGCTACTCCTCTTGAGTACTTGATGCAATCTTTGAAGCGCGAGCTTTTGAATCAACATGTGCTACCTTTAAAACTTGACTTCGAATCTTTCATTGAAGCTAAACACCGACTAAGATCTTGATAGAAAATTTGAAATTAAATGAGCACAAGATCATTAGTACTATAACTACATGAGTCAATCATTATCGAAACTAGAGTGATGGGCCTTTAGGCCAACAATTTTCTCCTTTTTGATGATGACAAAACTCATGGAGTTATATATGTATGGATTAAAGATAAGCTTCATAGAAGCTCCCCTTAACTCATGCATAGTAAAACAATAAAGATATTCAATAAAGTTCATAAACTAAACAAACATATATACATAAACAACAATTATTAAACATGCACATATAAGCTCTCTAAATTCTTCTCCCTCTTTTTGTCAATCCATCAACAAAGGGGCGAAGAAAAACAATCAAGATAAATGTATATGTGATATACATTCATGAAGAGGAGAGACGTTAAGTTATCTCCCCCTGCATACAAGCATTATATGGAGAAGGGATGACTAGACCCTAACCCACATAAGTATAATATACAATGTATAGACAGAGATGTTAAAAGCCCCCTACAAACGTGTGCCACTTAAAGAAGAGAGGTCAAGCTCCTCAATAAGCAAAAATACACTCTACATGAATCTATATATAGAGGAGATGTTAAGCTTCCCTTGCATGTATGCAATACATATCAAACAAATTTCAAAATTTTTTTGATAATACTTAAAACAAAAATTTGAAATTTCTTGAAGTCAACAAAATGAATTTTGATGTCAATTGAAATTAAATAGTAATTGACAAAATAAATGTTGATACTACTTGTAGATAAACAAAATTATTAAGATACCAACTGTAGATTTTGATACCAATAGAAGGTGAAACATGAGTACATTTTGATACAAAAAAAAATACCAATTGAAATCAATGCATAAGCTTGTGAAGATACCAATTAACATTTATGATTAAGTCAAGCTTAGCTTAAACAGTTTGTGCTTTAAAGAACATATATGAACATTTTAATCTAGCACAAGGAATCATATATATGTATGTATGATCAATTAGAATATCACTTGAAGGATGATGAATATATATATAGAAAACACATATGAGCAGTGTTCGAAATGTCGGCCGAAATTTTGGTTTCAAACGAAGCCCGACACGAAATCCACTCCCAGTTTCGAATGTCAAAACTACTGAAAATTGGCCGCCGACATTTCGGCAGATTTTGAAGTATCGGCCGACACCGTGTCGGCCGATATTAAGAGGGGTTTTAACCCCTTCTTTTGGGTCGGGTCAAAACAACCCAAAACGCACCCGAAACCCATTAAAACCAAATAAACAGCTCTAGGTTTCTTCTCCCCTCATTTCTTTCGATCGCTCTCTCTGTCTTCCCCTCTGCCTAATTCCGCCGCCGTCGCTGGTGTTGGAAGCCTAGAAGACGAAGAGAAGAAGCAGTCGTCGCAGTTCTCGCCGGCGGCGACAGGAAGCCTCTAAGCCTATGGTACATCTCTCTCAATCTCTCACTCGATCTCTCTTTGATTTTTTTTATTAAATGTTGTCGTTATCTCTCCCTCTCTCTCTCATGATCTCTCTCTCTCACCCTCCGACTCTCCCTCTCAGCTCTCACTCTCACTCCTCTCCCCTCAGTTCTCTCTATCTCTCACTCGCTGCTCTCTCTCTCTCTCGATTTCTTGCTCTCTCTCTCACTCGTTGCTCTCTCTCTCTCTCTCTCTCACTCACTGCTCTCTCTCTCTCTCTCAATTTCTCTGTCTCGCTCTCTGATCAGAGAGCGAGACAGAGAAATTGAGAGAGAGAGAGCAGCGAGTGAGAGATAGAGAGAACAGAGAGGGAGAAGAGCGAGAGTGAGAGCAGAGAGGGAGAGTCGGAGGGTGAGAGAGAGAACGTGAGAGAGAGAGAGAGATGTTGGAACATATTTCGATGATGACATTTGTGAAGCATTTCATTTGGAGCTCTATCACACGACTATATCAAGAGTTCTACATGATCAAGACTTCCCAAAGAGAGTTGATATGATGTGTTTTGTAATTATGAAATAGCATGTCAAAAGCCTTGATGCACACACACATATCTGAGTCAATTAGTCGACTAATACCTCTTTCAAGTCGACTAACCCATAGTGTAGTCGACTTGACCATATCCTAGTCGACTAATCCTGTGTCTCAATTTATACCCAACTCTCTGTTTGTCAATTAGTCGACTTGACAGTATGTGTAGTCGACTAATAGACCTTGTAGTCGACTAACCCTATTCCCTTAGTCGACTAATCTCTGGCCTAGTCGACTTATAAATAAGTTGCAATCGACTTGGTTCAGTTATTCAGAAACTTGTCATTGAACTTATCATGACCTAGTCGACTTGGTCCTCACTATAGTCGACTACCCTTTGGAAATTTGCCTAGTATAGTCGACTAACTCAAAAGGCAAGTCGACTATAGGCAGTTTCTGACTGTTGGACAGTTTCTATATCTGGTATTTTTTGCAACGTTCTTCAATGTTTGAACATTCAAAAGGCACCTATTAACTACCCTAACTACTCCTAGAGTGCAGCTATAAATAGGGTTGTTAATCTAAGGCAAAAATACTAATCCTAATCTTCAGTTTTCTAAGATCAAAAATTCTGCCAATCCTGAAAACTGTTCCCACTTCAGTTCTTCACCAAATTCTGATTCTCTAGTGAAGTTCTCTAAAGTTTTTCTCCTATACTAGACCTTGTCCACGTTCATACACAATACCAAGGCTTATAGGATAGTGTTGTAATACTCAAAGCAATCATTGTACACGGGGGTCTTCTTAGTGTAGAAGCAGTTGTACAAGGTGAAGTTTGTTCTCTTGGTGTAGAGAGAAGGTGTACACATTTTGCAAAGGGATTTGTTAAGTGGTGTGCATGGTTGTGATTTTGGGTGTACAAAATCAAGGATAAAGGAAAATCTCAAGCGGGTGGCTTGGGGACTAGATGTAGGTCACGAGGACCGAACCAGGATAAATCTCTCGTGTTTGCGTTTGTCTAAATTTTGCTGAGATTTGATTTTCTTTATTGCAAGTTTATTTATTTGTTTAACTTTAATCCTTCTTTGTTTAGTATTTGTGTTGACTTCATATTTTAGATCCATAAGTGCCAACAGAGAAAGTTCAACAATTGGCATCATCTCGGGACCAACAATTGGTATCAGAGCAGGTCTCACAATTGGTATCAGAGCAGGTCTCACATTTGGTATCTGAACCCTGAACCGGCATACAAGCCCTGCATACCTAGTTAACAACAAGCAAGGATGGCAACAGAGTTCCCTTCGTCACAATTCAAAGAAGGACATTCTACACAACGTCCACCGCTATTTGACGGATCCAACTACAACTATTGGAAGTGTAGAATGAAGATCTACTTGCAATCGCTCAACTACGAACTTTGGAACATCGTAGAAGCACCGTACACCAAGCCAACAACCAACTACAACGCTTGGAGTGATGATCAAAAGAAGAATACGAACCTTGACGCCAAAGCGATGAATGCCTTGTTCTGTGTCTTAACCAAAGAAGAGTTCAACCGTGTGTCAACAGCCACTTCTGCAAATCGAATATGGCATACTCTTCAGGTAACACACGAAGGCACAAATAAAGTTAAAGAATCTAAGATATCTGTTCTTGTCCACAGGTTTGAATTATTCAAAATGGAGGAGAATGAAACCATATCAGAAATGGTTACAAGATTCACTGACATTACCAATTCCTTAGCATCCCTTGGAAAGGACTACACACAAGTCAAAAAAGTTCGCAAGATCCTTCGTGCACTCACACCAGAATGGGAGAAGAAGACAACCGCAATTGAAGAAGCGAATGATCTCTCAACTTTGTTGTTAGAAAACCTAATTGGTAATCTAATGGCATATGAAGTGCAACTAGACGAAAGAAAGAAGGATGAACGACAACACCGCTTAAAGAAGAAAGAAATTGCCTTCCATGCATCCTCCGACACGGACGATTCCGATGACAATGAAGAGGAACTGGCAATGCTTTCGAAGAAATTCAGGAGATTCCTAAAGCAAGGTAAATTTAAATGCTTTAATTGTAACAAAACAGGTCATTTGAAGAAGGATTGCCCTTTGCTCAAACATAAAAGCAAATTCAAGAGCAAAAAGTTCAGAAAGATGAAAGACTATGAAGCATCATGGGAAAACAGTGATTCCTCTTCCTCTGACGAAGAAGAAACCACTGAACATGTCAACCTCTGTTATATGGCACTTAAAGATGATGAGGTATCATTTACTGAACTTTCAGATGCATTTCATGAATTATTTAATGATCTGAAAAATGAAAAACTGAAAAATAAAGTTTTATCAAAAGAAAATGAAAAACTTTTAATCGAAAATTCATGTTATGCTTTACAAGTTTCTTGTATAAACTCTCAAAAAGATGAATTTGAAAAAGTAATATCATCTTTGAAAAATGATAATGAGAAGTTTATAAAGAAAATATTTTTCTTAAAAAGGAAACTATGTCTTTGAATGAAAGGATTTCTATATTGGATAAAGACATGTTAGTTTTCAAAAAGAAATATGAAGATATTTTGAAAAATGTGACTAAGTTCAATCAAGGAAAAGAAAAATTGAATGATTTGTTATCTTTTCAAAACTTGTCACATAATAATTATGGTATTGGATATATTGAAAAATCTTCATATGTTAGTAATCCATATGTGAAAAGAAAGTCTAATCATGTTTCAAAAAGAATTAAGACAAAGTTTATATGGATTCCTAAGAATTTAAGCCTAATTGATAAAAATACTTATATTGCATCATACATTCATGATATATGTAATTCATGCAATTATGTATATACTAACAGGTGGAAACCAAATTCAAAATGGATTTAGACTCCTAAAGGTTAAATGTGTTCTTTTATGATTGGTACCATCTAACGTTTATCTTGCAGGTACCATATAAGAAAGTTGATAAGAACATATATATATTATATATATATATATATATATATATATATATATATATATATATATATATATATATATATATATATATTCTAATGATATATTTGTTTCAGGGGGAGAACAAAGTATTTCTATATCTGTTATAACCCATTTTCTGCAGGGGGAGGAAAATATAACTTATTTTCTGCAGGGGGAGCATTTGTGCACACAACGTGTCATCATCAAAAAGGGGGAGAATGTTGGAACATATTTCGATGACGACATTTGTGAAGCATTTCATTTGGAGCTCTATCACACAACTATATCAAGAGTTCTACATGATCAAGACTTCCCAAAGAGAGTTGATATGATGTGTTTTGTAATTATGAAATAGCATGTCAAAAGCCTTGATGCACATACACATATCAGAGTCAATTAGTTGACTAATACCTCTTTCAAGTCGACTAACCCATAGTGTAGTCGACTTGACCATATCCTAGTCGACTAATCCTGTGTCTCAATTTATACCCAACTCTCTGTACGTCAATTAGTCGACTTGACAGTATGTGTAGTCGACTAATAGACCTTGTAGTCGACTAACCCTATTCCCCTAGTCGACTAATCCCTGGCCTAGTCGACTTATAAATAAGTTGCAGTCGACTTGGTTCAGTTATTCAGAAACCTGTCACTTGAACTTATCATAACCTAGTCGACTTGGTCCTCACTATAGTCGACTACCCTTTGGAAATTCGTCTAGTATAGTTGACTAACTCAAAAGGCAAGTCGACTATAGGCAGTTTCTGACTGTTGAACAGTTTCTGTATTCTGATATTTTTTGCAACGTTCTTCAACGTTTGAACATTCAAAAGGCACCTATTAACTACCCTAACTACTCCTAGAGTGCAGCTATAAATAGGGTTGTTAATCAAAGGCAAAAATACCAATCCTAATCTTCAGTTTTTTAAGATCAAAAATTCTGCAAATCCTGAAAACTGTTCCCACTCAGTTCTTCACCAAATTCTGATTCTCTAGTGAAGTTCTCTGAAGTTTTTCTCCTATACTAGACCTTGTCCACGTTCATACACAATACCAAGGCTTATAGGAAAGTGTTGTAATACTCAAAGCAATCATTGTACACGGGGGTCTTCTTGGTGTAGAAGCAGTTGTACAAGGTGAAGTTTGTTCTCTTGGTGCAGAGAGAAGGTGTACACATTTGGCAAAGGGGATTTGTCAAGTGGTGTGCATGGTTGTGATTTTGGGTGTACAAAATCAAGGATAAAGGAAAATCTCAAGCGGGTGGCTTGGAGACTGGATGTAGGTCACGAGGACCGAACTAGGATAAATCTCTCGTGTTTGCGTTTGTCTAAACTTTTCTGAGATTTGATTTCCTATATTGTAAGTTTATTTATTTGTTTAACTTTAATCCTTCTTTGTTTAGTATTTTTGTTGACTTCATATTTTAGATCCATAAGTGCCAACAGAGAAAGTTCAACAATTGGCATCATCTCGGGACCAACAAGAGAGAGTGCTGCGACTCTGCACTCTGCAGTAACTGTGAAAGAAGTAGTTAAATTTTTATTTTTTGATTAAATCTTGATTAACAATCTAGCGTTTACATTATTGTTAATATCTATGCGATAGACTGTTATCCTTGTTACATAAATAAAAAATAATACATATTTACATAAATAAAAAATAAAAATTTATAAGATGCAATAACACATATTTACATAAATAAAAAATAAAAAATACAATCAATAATCATTGTTATTTGCTTGGCTTGACTTCATCAAAAACTTTGTTATTTGCTTGGCTTCATCAATATGATAACATCCACGTGCACCTGTCCAATACGGCAATACCTAAATAAAAAGATTAGAAAAGTTAATTTTAGAAGTGTAAAGTAACAGAAATATCAGAGAGCGATAAATAAATAAGATAAGAATAAAAAAATTATATATACCACCATCTACCTACCATGACTTAGAACTAATTTAAAAGGTTTGAAGTAAGCAATTTTTATTATCTTGTTCACTTTTGGTTGTTTAATTGTATTTAGTGTTCTTATTGAAGGTAGGAAGTACAAATCAAAATGTCTTCTTCTGCAGCATCTAGTGAAGCACCATCTGTCACAGGCGGATCTAAATTGAAAGATCCATGTTGGGACCATGCGATAAGAGTTGGTACCAGTACACAACAATTGCGTTGCTAATATTGCAACCAATTTATGTCAGGGGGAGTAAGCCGTTTGAAACAACATCTTGCGGGACGGCAAGGTAATTGTGCACCATGTTTGAAAGTCCCCGATAATGTGAAGATGAGGTGCTCGAACTGTTGGAGGAAGCCGATGCAAAAAAGCAAGCTAAGGTGGTCGGTATTCAAGCTCTAGCTGATGACGTGCGCATTGGGGAGGATGAATATGATTATCAGGATCCAAATGATTGTTCATCTTAAAGGACCAAATTCGGATCTGTCTCCATTAAAGCAAAAGGACCGATGGATAAATTTACTCAGCGAACTCCAGAAGAGTTGACGGCAGGGTTCGCTAAAACTAAGCAAACAACAATGGATTCCAAGCAAAGAAAGAACAGAAGAGAAGACACCATTAGATACATTGGTAAATGGTTTTATGAAGCTGGGATTCCCTTCAATACCGCCACTCTTCCCTCATTCCAGTAAATGTTGATAGCTATTGGAAGATTTGGTGAAATGTTGGAGGCCCCCTCACCTTATGAGCTTAGTGAGACTGTTCTTGAAAGAGAGGTGGAGGAGACACAGGACAATCTCAAACCGTTCAAAGAGAGTTGTATTGTTAGTGGTTGCACACTAATGACCGACGCTTGGTCGGATCGAAAGAATAGGAGTTTGATGAACATCGTTGCCCACTGTCCAGCTGGAACAGTTTTCTTGCATTCAGAGGATACTTCAGCAGAAAAACACGATGCAAACTACATCTTTCAATTTGTTGATAAAGCAATTAGAGATGTAGGGCCAGAAAATGTGGTTCAAATTGTGACTGACAATGCATCAAACAACATGGCGGCCGCAAATATTATGCAATTGAAGAGACCTAGCATTTTTTGGACTTCATGTGCTGCACACACGGTGAATTTAATGCTAGGGGACATTGCCAAGATCAAACTTATTCGGAATGCTATTGTGAATGGGAGGTCCGTGTAAGTTTTCATTTATAGCCACACAATCACCCTTAGCTTGATGAGAGATATCGCAAAGGGAGATCTTCTAAGGCCTGGGGCTACTAGGTTTGCCACTGCATTCCTCTCCTTAAATTCTATGAGGGAGAAAAGAAAAGAGTTGAAGGAAATGTTTACATGTGAAAGATGGTTGCAGCTTCCTCTTTCCGAAAAGAATGTGGGGAAGAAGGTATAATTTATAAATTTTCTAGTTCTTGAATAATAATTAGAAATTATTTTATCTTGATTGTTGACCAATTTATTATTTACATTCGTAGGTTGCTGATATTGTTGGTTTCAATAGATTTTAGGACAATGTGGATCTTGCTCTTAAACTTTTTTCACCACTAGTGAAAGTGCTTCGACGAGTTGATGGTGATAAACCATCCATGGGATTTCTTTATGATGACTTGGAAAGAGCAAAGGAAGACATTAAAAAAAATCTTGACTCAAAAGAGAAGAAATATATTCCTATATGGAATATCATTGACAAAAGATGGGAGGATAAGCTTAAGGGACCTTTGCATAGAGCGGGACACTACTTGAACCCTTACACTTTTTACAAGAAGAAGATGGATATTGAAAAGGCCGGCATCTTTATGGATGGGCTTGTTGAGGTCATGCATAGATTCTACCCAGAAAAGCACAAAACTCTCAACAAGATAACTGACCAGTTGGCTTTGTATCAATATCAAAAAGCTCTTTTGGGAGAAATTGGGCAAAAAAAGGAGCAGAAAATCCTAACCTTAATCCAGGTACATTGCTTGATATATTTGTCATTAAAGTTAAAATGAAAAATTTATAAAGCTTAATTTGTTGATGACTTTTCTATAACTTTCAATTGATTAGCTAATTGGTGGATGATGCATGGGACTGATGCTCCCGAGTTGAGAGAAATGGCAATGAGAGTCTTGAACATAACAACCAGCTCGTCCGGGTGTGAGAGAAATTAGAGCACCTTTGAAACGGTATAATAAATATCTTTTGTTTGGACTAATAGAATTTCTTTTGGAATTCTAAATATGTGTGCATTCTTTAATTTGTTTAATGATTTTCTTTTCTAGGTTCATACAAAAAAGAGGAATAGAGTAAGTCACAAGAAATTACATAACTTAGTCTTCGTCAAGTTCAATGCAAAAATCAAGAGCAAAACATCATCGATTAATAGAGATCCATTGGCAGCTATTGATGATGAGGAAAGAGTCACTGATTGGTTGGTGCCTCCAAAAGCAAATGGAGCTCCCACTTCAGAAAGCGATGATGAGGTCTTTCCCGGAGAAGGATTAACATGAAGGTAAGTTGAAAAATCCTCGGGAGCTACTATAAAGAGAAGAAAGAGTTCAAGAACAAAATTAAGGACTTTTAAGAGAAAAGCAAAAAGCGGGGGCCCATTTGCTAATGAACGCGAAGAAGACATGAAATCATCCAGTTCGGAGTCATCATCAGAGGATGAGAGCCATGAGGTGGAGCTTAATTTAACAAGTAATGATGTGATTGATTCAGAGGACTCGGAGCCAGAGTTTTCGGAGGATTGAGAAGGAGATATCACCCCAATCACTTTCACCTTATGAAAATTTATTGCTTTGAACTTGATTTTGAAATGTGTTTAAGAACTATCTTTGATGTGTAACTGTGTTGTTTGAACTTTAAACTATTGGAAAGTGAAAACATTGACTTGATCTTTCTTAGAATTATGCTTTCTATTATTTTTTTTTGCTTTGAAAGTATTGTTTCTCATTGTTTATTTAGATAGTTTTAAACTTTTCTGTATATTAGCTTTAATATTGATTCTATGTTCATTGTTTATATTTTGTAGGTTGGCTACAACTTAAACTTTTCATTCATAGTCGTAACTTAAATGCAAGTTGTTCAGGTAAGTATATCCGAAACAAGATGGTTTAAATATATATTGCTTTCATGCCTTTATAATTCATAAATGTGATGTTTTAGGATATTTATGACATTTAAGACTATACTATATAATGTATATGACCTCTGAAATTGACACCGAAATTAGGCAAATATCCCCGAAATTTCCCCAAAATCCACAATCCGATTTTACATTTTGCCTTCTGACATTAGGTCGACATTCAACATTTAGAACATTGCATATGAGTATACAGAAACAAATTTCATTAAGAAGCATGTATAACTCATAATTATCTCCCTTTCATGCAAATGTTTGAAGGATATTTTCATTAGGAGCAAAAAAAGCATGGTCGCCCAACCAACCGCCCTTGGAAGGTAGGGATTTTTAAAAATTAGATTTTGAAAATAATTTTAGATTGAAAACACTACTAAGTGAAGAATAGATAATTACTTTAAAGAATTTTTGAAAAACTACTTAAAGAATCTTCAAATATGAAAGTAAACATATATATCTCATAAAATATGTATATTATACAAGATTTGACACTCAAAATCCATAAAGCTCATAAATACTCATGAAAATAATTATATGAGTAAATATAAAGGTAAGTGTATAAGAATCATATATATGACATCTTCATGGTGATAAATCAATAAGGCTAAAAACACAACTTATAAAAAAAAAATTTCTCAAAAACATGATATATCATACCCTTATGCATGAATCATCAAAACTAGGACATACAATATACAATTAAATAATGAGTGAGTACATAATAGAAATAAATTATGTAAAGCATGTATCTCAAAAATTGTACATATACAATACAAGTTTTAACAAAATTTACATATCAATATGATACAAACATTTAAACCAATATATGCTGTAACTAAAGCATATAAAAATATGAATCAATCAGATGGAATAGGCATGTAAATCCATTGAAAAGTTTTTCAAAAACACATGTATAGCTAACAACCAATTAACTCAACATTAAGCTCAAAATAATACATGATAGAGTCTAGGTTACTACACTAGCGTATAAACATTTAAAGTATTTTAAAGAGGAGGAAGAAATGGTTACCAAAATTAAGGTAGCCAATTTATTTCTCCAAAACAAGAGGTGGTCCTCCCACCATGTTTCCTTGATAGTGATGCATTACATGGGTGTGACCATCAAGCTCAATCGCATCTACTATCATGACACCAATCCTCTCACGTTTTGTGAGGGCCCACACCTACATCAAACACAAGTAGTGTAGATTTTGATGCCCATATCTTTTGGGTCCACAAGAGTTAGAAACAATTGGAACCCAAAAATTTTTATTTGCAAAATTGAAAGAATTTAATCTATCAAAACAAAATTTTACAAGATGGCCTTTGCGGCCTAATGTGTACATGTGTACATCACACTCTATCATACGAAGATGAGCGAGTATGATTATGATGTGCATGTGTATGTGATTAAGACGGGAAAGGTGTATGTAAATGTAGTCGATGTATCCCTTTCCTATCTCCGCTATAGCATAAGGCTATACCGAGTCGATTCTCAGGGAGAGCTAGCGATGGAAGCGTTACGAATCGTAGTGAAGAAATGTAAACGAGAATTCTTCTTTGTTCTTAAAAGAATAAAACAATCATGGAACAAGAAATAAAAGAATGGATGAATATGTTCATGATGGAAAAGTGGAAAGAAATCAAAGAAGATTGGATTTGGACTAACAACTAAAGAGAAAGTGAAATGGAAGAAAACAAACCATGACTAGCTTACCTTACTACCTTACCAATACTTACTAAACTCCGTGATAGTGAAGGCGTGCCTCATGTTGTCACTCCATCGGCGTAGGTTTCGTCTTGCGTGTTGATCTAATTACTTTCTCATGTAGATGAAGGGTGGTTTAACCCATCGGAGAAGAGAAGACCATCCAACTTGCAAGATGAAATAAAGCAATCACCCATGAGTTAGTGAAGATGGCAAGGCTAGTGGTTAGCTAGTACATGGAGAAAGAATTAGCTACAAGCCATGAGAAAAGTAAAACAAAGCATGAATAAAATTGCAAGGAATTAAAGCAAGCAAGTAAAGAAAGCAAGTAAAGAAAGCAAGTAAACTAGAACCAAGCTCAAGTAGAGGAAGGAGAATGGATGAATCCTTATTGCTTCAAGTTGTCACACCTTGATTACACAAGCTCTCTCTCTCTCACAATCTCTCTCTTTTACAAAGTATCTAGGGAAGAAGAAGAGGGATCTAAAGAACTAAAACCTAGAGAAAAATCCTACTAAAAATTACAACAACATACTAATTTTCCTCTCTTCTCCATTCAGTTTTTTCTCGCAGGTTCAAGTGAAGTATATATAGGCCCCAGGTGAAGGATCCAGAACCTAGTTTGTTGGCGCAAAATCCGAGATCCTAACAACCTGTAACTGCCGCAGATTTGGTGGGAAATTCTGGTTTTTGCGGCAATAGTAAGTCTGTTGAGCAACAGCTTCTTGTTAGGATCAGGTTGTTAGGTGGTTAGTCACGTGTCCTTCTGGATTCTTCATTGGGCGCGCGGATCTCTCTGGATCTTGAATTCAAATTTGGACTTTAATCTTGATCTTGTATTTAATCCTTTAATTATTGCTAATTAAAGTGATTAATGGCTTTCTCTCCATTAGAGTGTGTACCTGCAAATATATAGAGAAGATGAGTAAAAATCATGTATTTATTTATTAAATGCATGGGAATTATGAGGTAAAATATGCAACATTGGATACCAATCACACCCCCACACTTATTCTTTTGCTCGTCCCGAGCAAAACAAAGAAAAAGAAAAGAAAAACTATTCTACCAATTTTATTACACCACTTTCGCAGGTGACGCGATTGCACTGAGCGTGTGCAACAAGCCGTTAAACCTCTAGGTTACCCTAGAGGAGGAGTGTTGTCTCCTGAGGGTTTTCAGCGGATTACACCCACAAAATCCATAAAGAAAGAAGACAAATGTTAGTGTTTTGAAAACGCATTTTGAAAGAGAGACAAGTTTACGAACTATTTTTGCAAAAATATAAGTGATCTAAGGTCATAAGTCCACCTATAATTATTCTATCTTAAACTTAGTCTCCATGCAAGATCTTGTCTTTAATTAAGGTAAGAGTTCAAAATTAGATTGAATATTTTATCTTTCATAATACCTAGATAGTATGCACACCGTGTTCGTGAAGATTTCTGGGATTTCAACTCCAACCATCAAGCCATTTATTCATATATATTTATTTTTCTTTTATTTTTCTTCCCTTAGTTTAGGCTTTCTAGTTTACCCTTGTAACGAGCCTTTAACCGATGACTCCCAAACCAGACGGTCTTAGGGCACCAGATGAGAAAACATCCCTCGGGTTTAAGGTCTCAAGTAAAAAAGGCCACAAAACTAAAGGGGATTATTTATTTCCTTTACCACCGTTAGGCGTGAATAATCATGCTTCTTGAGGCACAATTATCCAGCTTAATAGGTGATGTTTTATTTATATATATATATTTTTTAATTTTATTTTCTTGGCATTTTTGGTCTTTGTTTCCATCCCAAGAAATGTGTAAGTGTGAAGTGCATATTATCTAAGGCAAAAATTCAAGATAAGAATATCTCACCAATTTTTCTTACTTATCCTATAATCTCAAACAAGATCTATTATTTCAACTATGTTTAAGATGTCACAATTAAGGCTCTCTTAATTTCTAAGATACATTTTAATTTTCTTAAAAATAGATCAAAACTTTGTCTCTTATTTCAAAAAGTTTTTATTTTTTTATTTTTTATTTATTTTTTTATTTATTATTTTTTCTATTTCTAAAAGAAGTGTAAAAGAAAGAACATCTAAAAACTCTATGTTAGTAAACCCTCCCCCACACTTATTTCATGCATTGTCCTCAATGCATCATGATATATGTATGCATGAAACAAAATGGAAAGGGAAGGAAAAAGAATTACCTTAAGGTGGTGGTTCCGGTGGTGGTCTGATTGGTCCACGAAACATGGCCCAATCAACTTTACTTTGGGTTTTGAGGAACCCACCAGAAATTTCAAGAATATGACCCACAAGAATGATGTATGCATGTATGATTTTTATTATGTACATGACCCCATCTAATTTCCATTTTCCATAATAAATTTCTGAGTCAAATTTATCAACTAACTTGTCCCAGAATGGTGTATGACATGATAGAACAGTTGACTTGGACTCAGGAAAGACAGGAACTACTACCGACTCAGGGAAGTGAATGAAGTCAAGTAAAGGTTCAGGAGTCGAAGTGAGTTCAGGAATTTGGTCCAAGTCAAGAAAATGAAACTCAAGTCCACCATCATTACCCCATGATGGAATGTGACTATCTAAGATTAGTGATTCAAGTTCAGGAGGGTTGGGAATCAAAACTGACTCTAGAATGTTACTCAAATTGGGTAACAAAACAGGAGTCAATAATGATTCAGGTATTTGAACTAAATCACAAACTTGAGGGTCAAAGTCACATTCCGCATTGAGTTCAATTCCACAAAAATGTGAACTTGCCAATTTGTCAATAGGATCTTCAAAAAGGTATAATTGGTCAAATTCAACATGATCCTTAAAGATGGGTGATTCAACTTCATTGTGAATTGGGATAGGATCCAATGTCGACTCCGGAAAAAGATTGAAGTCAGGTAAAGATACCAGAGTCATTATTGAATCAGGAAAAAGGATTGAATCACGAAGTTGGGTTCAAGATCACATTCCTCATGAAGTTCAATTCCAAAAAAATGTGAACTTGCCAATTTATCAATGGGACTTTCAAGAGTATGAATTTGGCCAAGTTCAATGTGATCATCATAAAATATTGGTGATTCAATTTCACAATGGATGGGTACTGGATCCAATTCTGACTTGGGAAATGGATTGAAATCAGGTAAGGATATGGAAGTCATGATTGAATCAGGAAGTAAACTTGAATCATCAAGTGAAAGTTCAGGATCATATTCATGTTCAAGTTCAATTTCATGAAAAGGAAAACTTGCCAAAATGTCTATGGGGTCTGAAGTTTGGACAAGTTCATGTGAGTGTGCTGAAATAGAATCTGGACTTCCAAGACTACATGACTCTTTGGATTTAACAGAGTGTCTAGTGACATTAGAAATAGGATGAGAATGAAGAGTTTGGAGCATCAAATCTAAGTCATGATTTCTAGCATTTTGAGCATGAGTCATGTCTTCAAGCATCTTTCCATAATTGATGATTTCATTGTTATGATGACAAGATGAAGTGTTGTCTTGGAAGTGATGTTGAAATTGTGAGTCAAAAATGTGTGGTGATGGAAAAGTGGACTCACACAAGAGATCTTTACTCATTTCCCAGGCAAATGGTTGTTCATTATGAAAAAGTGGAACTGAGTAAGACTCTTGAAAATACTGTGGAATTGGAGAGGCAAATGGTTCTGGAAGTGTTTGCTCGGTTCTTTGTAAATTGGCTTCTAAACTCCTCAGTAACTCAGATTTTTCTTCGATTGGTGGTTCAGAAAAAGGAGGATATGAAGCGGACTCTGGGAATGAATATTGTGGACAAGGTGAATATGGTGGACAAGGAATTTGAGAATTTGACTCGGGGTACGTGAATCCCCAATTACTCGATGAAGAGTTGAAATTATTTTGGAAATTATATTTATTAGATGGGGGGTATGGGTCATATTGATTCAGATAAGGCCAACCCGGCGTATGTGGTTGGTGCATATTGTAAAACACCGGGTTGGAATTATCTGAATATGGAGTATGTGTGACATATGGATTATTATTAGGATAGAAAGAATTGTTGAATGCCATATCACACAATACACACAAAAACAAACAAACAAACAAACAAACAAAAGAAAAAAAATTCTAACCTAAGTTAGGGTAGACCTATGACCTAGACGACTCCTAACTGATAGACTGTCCACGGGAGGTTTAGTGCAGACTCTAACCACAAGCTAATCAGCCAGGGAAGGGTAAGGTTGGTGGAGGTTTTCCGTCTGTAATACCCCGTTCTTGGAATACGTACTTAGTTGCGTGTTCGGATTTTTGATCGTATTTTTCGATTTGTTTTCTGTATTTATTCTGTATCATGAATTTCCTATACGATTATTTTATATTGGATTTGGATTCGTGGACTCGGAGTCAGCCCTAGTCTGAGCCGAGGGCCTGATCATAGTATATTCTTCGATTTGGTATTTCTGACGTATAGAATTGACCGATTTCAGTTTTAATGTTATTTTTCAATATATTAGGTTTTCTGTGATTTTCTGGATTTTTCTCGGATTAATTTGAATTTCTTCAAAACCGGTGTCAGCCAGTGCCGCTGACCGATTCCCGGATTTTTAATTCTCAAACTGTTTGGAATTTCATGATGATTCTTTAGACTTTATTTCTCGGGATCATATTTTCTATCTATATTCTTTTTCTGAGGATTTTATGATTTTATGGAAATTCTTTTGGAGTCGGTAAATCACTGATTCCGGGATTTTTAATTTTAAAACTATACAGTATTTCTTCGAACGGATTTCACTATTGGTCTTCATATATTATTCTTGATTTTTGGTAAAATTTTCAGATCATACAGAGATACTTGAATTTCGGGCTTTTTTTCCAATTTTTGCAATTCCATTTTCCACCTTGTCATGCCATCTCATTTCCCACTCACATTGCACCTAACCCCACTCACTCTCTCTCCTTCCCATGGCCGGCCAAGTGGCCACTCTAGGGACACCTCACCTCCCTTTTTGCAAGAAAGCCCCTTGCATCTATCCTATTTGCATCTCCTTTGCAAAATCCCCATCATATATATTCCTTTCAATTGCAATTAAATCCTTTTCTTCCTCTTTCACTTCATCAAGAGAGAAACCCTCTCCAAAATTCCCTCATCTCCTCCACAAACCCTAGCACCAAGAAACCCTAATCTCTTCTCCTCCATCTCCTCCTCCAACCACAAGAGTTCATCTAGGGCATCAAGGGCATCACCTCCAACCTCCAAGGCAACTCCAAGTTCAACCTCCTCCACCTCAAGCTTCAACAACCACTCATGGATTGAAGCCACCATCTTCTTCTTAGATCAAGCTCCAATTGAACCCATCCAAGTGAGTATCTTTACTCACCAAGACCTAGTTAACTCCTTATATACTTGTGATGGGAATTCTTGAACACTTGCACCTTAAAAATCCCATTTTTAGGTTATCAAACTAAAGATCCAACCTTTCCATGTAAATATCTCTACTCACCAAGGCTAGTCCGTCCCTTGTGTACTTGTGTTAGTAGATCAGGTCCCCTAATGTCATAAAAACCCCATTTTTGTCATCAAGAACAACCCCCAAGTTCAGTTCTGTAAACTGCTCCCCGACCACGATTAGTCGACTTGACCTAGAACCTAGTCGACTAGAACACTTAGCTGAAACCTAGTTTTTCTGGAAAACACAGTATTAGTCGACTTACCCCAAATATTAGTCGACTGATCAACTCTCTGGAAATCCCTATTAGTCGACTCCTGAATTCACCTAGTCGACTAACCCTCCTTGGACCAGAAACCAACTCTCGGCCCAGTCGACTTAAGCCTATTTTATTAGTCGACTTGAACCCCCTAGTCGACTAACCATTTTACCTTAGTCGACTAATGTTTCCTGAAACAGTGACCCCAATTCTCTTTATCCCAGACTTAGTCGACTTGCGTACCTGTTAGTCGACTTGAAACCTATATTAGTCGACTAGTCCCTTGACCCTAGTCGACTAATTCTGACTATATGTCTTAAATGATTTCCCTCCTAAAATTGGATCTTGTCGTTGGTTTATGTGTTATGCATTATGGTTTCTTGTACTTCATGACTGGTACTTTAGGACTTATTACTTGTTGGATCTTACCTCATATTACTTCACGATTTGTCAAGTAACATTATCAACCACTTGTCAACTTTATGTTCTCTTTTAACACATGTATATCAACTAACCATGCCACCACCTTGCCAGACCCTATAGTTATGTCATGATTGACCCGGCCCATTCTACATTTATTGTTATGTTTTATTGCTTGCTAGACATCACCACTTTGTCATGCTATCCCTTAAACCAAGCATGATACACTTGACTTTATGATTATCTTATTTACGGGAACCCTGCCTTGTTTTATGGAACTAAGTGCCACATGGAACAAAGTGCCACGCCACACGGTGGGGGCCACCTCTTGAAACCATGGGGGCCACCTCTAGAATCCACTCCCTCAGAACAAAGTGCCACATGGAACAAAGTGCCACACCACACGGTGGGGGCCACCTCTTGAAACCAATGGGGGCCACCTCTTGAATCTGAAGGGCTAATACTGTCATGTTCACGTTCCCGTAAACTGATAATCCTTAATAAACTACAACTTGTATGGGGTATGGGTGGAAGTGATGGATGCCGGAATGATACCTTGCTTATAGTAGGTGGATGATATATGGTAGATTACTGTTAGTGGGACCTCGGGCCCACACTAGATGACTGTTAGTGGGACTTTGGGCCCACATCCTGAGTACTGTTAGGGGGACATTGGGCCTCCAAAACCGGTTCCAGGTGTATGGAAACCACTATAAGAAGTGTTATCAGTTCTCCATCTACTTCCGTTAACGACCCTCGACTTTCTTATATATGGATGTATGTGAGTCGGGATCGATACCGAGACACATACCTAGATATATGGGTTAGACGAGTAATAATAATGATAATTGACATTGTTATGGATATTGTTATGATTCTTGATATTCCAGGCATGTTCCAGTTATGTTCCCAGTTTGTGACACTTATTATGATTTCTGTGACTCCAGTGATGATTCCGGTTTTAATTATTACTTGTTCCTGTTTTGGATTTATGGTTGTGTCTATTATGTATTCACGTTTTGACTATCGTATGATTTGCAACTCCGATTCTATACGCTTGATTTCCTGTGGCCTGAGATAAGGGTATATGCATGAGGGTTTCCTTGTTTGGATTATTCCTTCGATGTACTAGTCTCATGGGACAGTGACTTGAGCATATATAATCACTTTTGCTCGTGATCTGTTTTACTTCCATTTCTTATTTTACGATTATGTTATATCCGTTCTTATATTCTATACTTGTGCTCTGACCCATTCCTGTCTCTTAGCCACTTGGCTGCAGTTCATTTATTATTATATGTCTTGACCCCTTGGATTCGCACATTCAGATTCCGAGGCTAGATCGTAGTGAAGTTGTCCATCGTAGATCGAGCCATCCTTGCGAGCAGGCATCCCAGCTCCCGCTCCTTGTGCCTGACTTCTCTTGACTCACGGGATTTCCATCCTACTCGTGAGCCCTTTTGTGCTTTTGCTGTATATTTCACTTTTGGACTTGTATGATAAAAGACATATGGACTATGTAATGTCTATCATATACTGTGATGACTTTGTATTGTACCTTTATGTTGGCATATATGTGTGTATACCATGCTTTGCGTTGCACTCTGATCCTTTCTTGTTGTACTTTATGCTTAGCGTATATGCGTGGGGGCACTTCCTGACCTACGTATATACGTCGCAGTGACGTCCCCGTATCTGTGAAATCGGGGCGTTACAGGTTGGTATCAGAGCTTAGGCTCTTACCTCTATAGTACAAACAAGTAGCAAATTCTAGTAATTTGCGGATGCCAACATCAATGTACAAAGTTGTCTAGTCCTTTTGATTTATCTAGTTCTTCTTGATTCCATCCTTCATATCCTGAAATCCTTCCATTCCATGTTCCAGCTCCTCCCAGTCTGTCCATACCTAGTATCGATGGAGAGGAGATCGGGTCGCAGCAACTCCAGATCAGCATCGAATGGAGCAGCGGGAGAGAATGTGGATATATTGAGGGTTATCCAGATGGTGGTGGAAAACCAGCAACAGCAGGTGGAGAACCAACAGCAGCAGACCAAACTTCTCCGGCAAGGGATAGCAGCACCTAAGGGACAGAGGCCGGGGAACATATCAGACTTCAGGAGGCTGCAGCCAGCCATATTCACGGGTGGAGAGAAACCCTTGGAGGCTGAGCAATGGTTAACGGACACATCGGACTTGTTGAAGGCAGCCCGTGTCCCAGAGGAAAACCAAGTGGAGGTTGCCAAGATCCAATTGAAGGATATAGCCAGGACTTGGTGGCTAGCAGAAGAGGCCTTTTGAGTTGATGGATGAGGAGGATGAGGATAGGGCAACCCAGGGCCCGATGATGAAGAGACCATTCCAGACCCCTCTTCCTCAGATCACATGCAATTTCTGCCACAGGCCCGGACATTACAAGAGAGATTGTCGGGTAGCCAATGGATTATGTTTGGCATGTGGGGCAAGGGGTCATGCACTAAGGGATTGCCGGTACAGGAAGTTTGAGCATACGGCACCAGTCAGACCAGCACATCCGGCCCCAGCACTTCCAGCACCGCCATTGAGGAGGGACCCAGAGCCCGTTGGCCGGAGAGCTCCATTTCCACCCCAACGGTATGATCATCAGCAGAGAAGGATGAGACCGAGGGCAGATCAGAGGAGAGGTCAAGTTCACTTCATGGCAGCAGAGGCTTCAGGTGTTGCAGCAGAGGGGGAAGATCAGTATCCGGAGCAGGAGCCTTAGGATTTCATGGTAACCACTACCCAGATCTTGTATTTGAGTTGGTTATCTTTCTTAATATTGTTTCCATTGTCATTCTATCATTGTTAATTCTGGACCTTCTTGTATTTATCTTCCTCCCTGTTTTGGTTTTATGATGCCTTTATTCATGCCTTCGTCCTCCTTGTATTCAATTTGCCTCCTTAACGAAATTGCGAGGACGCAATTTTTTGTAAGGTGGGTAGATTGTAATACCCCGTTCTTGGAATACGTACTTAGTTGCGTGTTCGGATTTTCGATCGTATTTTTCGATTTGTTTTCTGTATTTATTCTGTATCATGAATTTCCTATACGATTATTTTATATTGGATTTGGATTCGTGGACTCGGAGTCAGCCCTAGTCTGAGCCGAGGGCCTGATCATAGTATATTCTTCGATTTGGTATTTCTGACGTGTAGAATTGACCGATTTCAGTTTTAAATGTTATTTTTCAATATATTAGGTTTTCTGTGATTTTCTGGATTTATCTCGGATTAATTTGAATTTCTTCAAAACCGGTGTCGGCCAGTGCCGCTGACCGATTCCCGGATTTTTAATTCTCAAACTGTTTGGAATTTCATGATGATTCTTTAGACTTTATTTCTCGGGATCATATTTTCTATCTATATTCTTTTTCTGAGGATTTTATGATTTTATGGAAATTCTTTCGGAGTCGGTAAATCACTGATTCCGGGATTTTTAATTTTAAAACTATACAGTATTTCTTCGAACGGATTTCACTATTGGTCTTCATATATTATTCTTGATTTTTGGTAAAATTTTCAGATCATACAGAGATACTTGAATTTCGGGCTTTTTTCCAATTTTTGCAATTCCATTTTCCACCTTGTCATGCCACCTCATTTCCCACTCACATTGCACCTAACCCCACTCACTCTCTCTCCTTCCCATGGCCGGCCAAGTGGCCACTCTAGGGACACCTCACCTCCCTTTTTGCAAGAAAGCCCCTTGCATCTATCCTATTTGCATCTCCTTTGCAAAATCCCCATCATATATATTCCTTTCAATTGCAATTAAATCCTTTTCTTCCTCTTTCACTTCATCAAGAGAGAAACCCTCTCCAAAATTCCCTCATCTCCTCCACAAACCCTAGCACCAAGAAACCCTAATCTCTTCTCCTCCATCTCCTCCTCCAACCACAAGAGTTCATCTAGGGCATCAAGGGCATCACCTCCAACCTCCAAGGCAACTCCAAGTTCAACCTCCTCCACCTCAAGCTTCAACAACCACTCATGGATTGAAGCCACCATCTTCTTCTTGGATCAAGCTCCAATTGAACCCATCCAAGTGAGTATCTTTACTCACCAAGACCTAGTTAACTCCTTATATACTTGTGATGGGAATTCTTGAACACTTGCACCTTAAAAATCCCATTTTTAGGTTATCAAACTAAAGATCCAACCTTTCCATGTAAATATCTCTACTCACCAAGGCTAGTCCGTCCCTTGTGTACTTGTGTTAGTAGATCAGGTCCCCTAATGTCATAAAAACCCCATTTTTGTCATCAAGAACAACCCCCAAGTTCAGTTCTGTAAACTGCTCCCCGACCACGATTAGTCGACTTGACCTAGAACCTAGTCGACTAGAACACTTAGCTGAAACCTAGTTTTTCTGGAAAACACAGTATTAGTCAACTTACCCCAAATATTAGTCGACTGATCAACTCTCTGGAAATCCCTATTAGTCGACTCCTGAATTCACCTAGTCGACTAACCCTCCTTGGACCAGAAACCAACTCTCGGCCCAGTCGACTTAAGCCTATTTTATTAGTCGACTTGAACCCCCTAGTCGACTAACCATTTTACCTTAGTCGACTAATGTTTCCTGAAACAGTGACCCCAATTCTCTTTATCCCAGACTTAGTCGACTTGCGTACCTGTTAGTCGACTTGAAACCTATATTAGTCGACTAGTCCCTTGACCCTAGTCGACTAATTCTGACTATATGTCTTAAATGATTTCCCTCCTAAAATTGGATCTTGTCGTTGGTTTATGTGTTATGCATTATGGTTTCTTGTACTTCATGACTGGTACTTTAGGACTTATTACTTGTTGGATCTTACCTCATATTACTTCACGATTTGTCAAGTAACATTATCAACCACTTGTCAACTTTATGTTCTCTTTTAACACATGTATATCAACTAACCATGCCACCACCTTGCCAGACCCTATAGTTATGTCATGATTGACCCGGCCCATTCTACATTTATTGTTATGTTTTATTGCTTGCTAGACATCACCACTTTGTCATGCTATCCCTTAAACCAAGCATGATACACTTGACTTTATGATTATCTTATTTACGGGAACCCTGCCTTGTTTTATGGAACTAAGTGCCACATGGAACAAAGTGCCACGCCACACGGTGGGGGCCACCTCTTGAAACCCATGGGGGCCACCTCTAGAATCCACTCCCTCAGAACAAAGTGCCACATGGAACAAAGTGCCACACCACACGGTGGGGGCCACCTCTTGAAACCCATGGGGGCCACCTCTTGAATCTGAAGGGCTAATACTGTCATGTTCACGTTCCCGTAAACTGATAATCCTTAATAAACTACAACTTGTATGGGGTATGGGTGGAAGTGATGGATGCCGGAATGATACCTTGCTTATAGTAGGTGGATGATATATGGTAGATTACTGTTAGTGGGACCTCGGGCCCACACTAGATGACTGTTAGTGGGACTTTGGGCCCACATCCTGAGTACTGTTAGGGGGACATTGGGCCTCCAAAACCGGTTCCAGGTGTATGGAAACCACTATAAGAAGTGTTATCAGTTCTCCATCTACTTCCGTTAACGACCCTCGACTTTCTTATATATGGATGTATGTGAGTCGGGATCGATACCGAGACACATACCTAGATATATGGGTTAGACGAGTAATAATAATGATAATTGACATTGTTATGGATATTGTTATGATTCTTGATATTCCAGGCATGTTCCAGTTATGTTCCCAGTTTGTGACACTTATTATGATTTCTGTGACTCCAGTGATGATTCCGGTTTTAATTATTACTTGTTCCTGTTTTGGATTTATGGTTGTGTCTATTATGTATTCACGTTTTGACTATCGTATGATTTGCAACTCCGATTCTATACGCTTGATTTCCTGTGGCCTGAGATAAGGGTATATGCATGAGGGTTTCCTTGTTTGGATTATTCCTTCGATGTACTAGTCTCATGGGACAGTGACTTGAGCATATATAATCACTTTTGCTCGTGATCTGTTTTACTTCCATTTCTTATTTTACGATTATGTTATATCCGTTCTTATATTCTATACTTGTGCTCTGACCCATTCCTGTCTCTTAGCCACTTGGCTGCAGTTCATTTATTATTATATGTCTTGACCCCTTGGATTCGCACATTCAGATTCCGAGGCTAGATCGTAGTGGAGTTGTCCATCGTAGATCGAGCCATCCTTGCGAGCAGGCATCCCAGCTCCCGCTCCTTGTGCCTGACTTCTCTTGACTCACGGGATTTCCATCCTACTCGTGAGCCCTTTTGTGCTTTTGCTGTATATTTCACTTTTGGACTTGTATGATAAAAGACATATGGACTATGTAATGTCTATCATATACTGTGATGACTTTGTATTGTACCTTTATGTTGGCATATATGTGTGTATACCATGCTTTGCGTTGCACTCTGATCCTTTCTTGTTGTACTTTATGCTTAGCGTATATGCGTGGGGGCACTTCCTGACCTACGTATATACGTCGCAGTGACGTCCCCGTATCTGTGAAATCGGGGCGTTACACCGTCAGAGACGTTCCTTAATTAAGTAACCAGCAACCTTCGGGCTTTCGGCCCTCAACCCCTTTCCTAGACACTGATTTTGCAAGAGTTAAATTCCAACACTTTTCCCCCTTAGGATAATCTCCTAGATGAGTCCGAGATGTCCCTAGGGCCAACGTCTATTTTTTTTATTAAATTAAGCTTGGGTTAGTGAGTGCTTGGGAAAATGATTTTCGGGCTAAGGAAAGGGTAATGAACTCCCCCACCTTATCTTATTTATGGGTATGCCCTTAAAATTGAATTGTGCAAGTGTACAAGAAATAACAAGGATTCACTCAAAGCATGAAAGTCAAGCAAGAGATGATTCCTAGTCTATATGCAATGCGAAACGTACCTTGCCTCCAGCACTCTTCAACAGTAAAAGTAAAGAATTGAAAGACACGTGCCTAGAAATGCAAATGTCTAAACAATTTTTAACAATTTCAACCAATTTTTTACTGTTATTTAAATTAGCAGGTATATGGTGAAGAATACAAGATTTCAGGTATATCAGCAGCTGTATTTTGCAGAGAAGCAAGCCCTGCAGAAATTTTATCAGTAGTGATCTCAGTATTGCCGCAGATCTGCGGCAAAATTCCAGAATCTGCGGCAAAACTGAGGGATCCTGGCCTCTGCTTTCTAGAGCAGAGGCCCAGGTCCACTTATATGTGACTGCACTGCAAAGTTCCTGTGTCTTCAACCTGTAACCTGCAACAGAGAAGAAGATTCGTTTAGTTCTTCACTTTAAACCTAAAACGTTGCTCTCCCCGGCAACAGCGCCATTTTGATTAAGACGGGAAAGGTGTATGTAAATGTAGTCGATGTATCCCTTTCCTATCTCCGCTATAGCATAAGGCTATACCGAGTCGATTCTCAGGGAGAGCTAGCGATGGAAGCGTTACGAATCGTAGTGAAGAAATGTAAACGAGAATTCTTCTTTGTTCTTAAAAGAATAAAACAATCATGGAACAAGAAATAAAAGAATGGATGAATATGTTCATGATGGAAAAGTGGAAAGAAATCAAAGAAGATTGGATTTGGACTAACAACTAAAGAGAAAGTGAAATGGAAGAAAACAAACCATGACTAGCTTACCTTACTACCTTACCAATACTTACTAAACTCCGTGATAGTGAAGGCGTGCCTCATGTTGTCACTCCATCGGCGTAGGTTTCGTCTTGCGTGTTGATCTAATTACTTTCTCATGTAGATGAAGGGTGGTTTAACCCATCGGAGAAGAGAAGACCATCCAACTTGCAAGATGAAATAAAGCAATCACCCATGAGTTAGTGAAGATGGCAAGGCTAGTGGTTAGCTAGTACATGGAGAAAGAATTAGCTACAAGCCATGAGAAAAGTAAAACAAAGCATGAATAAAATTGCAAGGAATTAAAACAAGCAAGTAAAGAAAGCAAGTAAAGAAAGCAAGTAAACTAGAACTAAGCTCAAGTAGAGGAAGGAGAATGGATGAATCCTTGTTGCTTCAAGTTGTCACACCTTGATTACACAAGCTCTCTCTCTCACAATCTCTCTCTTTTACAAAGTATCTAGGGAAGAAGAAGAGGGATCTAAAGAACTAAAACCTAGAGAAAAATCCTACTAAAAATTACAACAACATACTAATTTTCCTCTCTTCTCCATTCAGTTTTTTCTCGCAGGTTCAAGTGAAGTATATATAGGCCCCAGGTGAAGGATCCAGAACCTAGTTTGTTGGCGCAAAATCTAAGATCCTAACAACCTGTAACTGCCGCAGATTTGGCGGGAAATTCTGGTTTTTGCGGCAATAGTAAGTCTGTTGAGCAACAGCTTCTTGTTAGGATCAGGTTGTTAGGTGGTTAGTCACGTGTCCTTCTGGATTCTTCATTGGGCGCGCGGATCTCTCTGGATCTTGAATTCAAATTTGGACTTTAATCTTGATCTTGTATTTAATCCTTTAATTATTGCTAATTAAAGTGATTAATGGCTTTCTCTCCATTAGAGTGTGTACCTGCAAATATATAGAGAAGATGAGTAAAAATCATGTATTTATTTATTAAATGCATGGGAATTATGAGGTAAAATATGCAACATTGGATACCAATCAGTATGCCATGGGGTATGTGCATGAATATGTGAAACTTATTTCTTGTAAAATATAGATTCCAATCTATTATGATTAAATGCACAATTGCTCAAATTTGAGCCCAAACAATCAATTTTCTTTTTCAAAACATGAATCCCATTTTTATCAAAAGAGGACGCAACATTATTAGATTGAGAGACATGGCAAGAATGAGAATCAAAATTTTTTTCTTTTTAGAAATCTTTTCCTTTTCTTTTAAAATAATTTTCTTTTTCAAAGAATCATTTTCCTTCAAAACAATCTCATTTTCTTTTTCCACCAAAATAAATTTTTTCAATGAATTATTTTGTCTACAAATATCATTTAATTTTGAAGACAAAGAAACATTCTCCTTTTCAAAATTTATTTTCTTTTGAAATAATTTCAAATTTATTTAAAAGAATTATTTTCTTTTAAAACCAAGTCATTTTCATTTTTCAAACTTTTGTTTTCCATTTTTAACAAATCATATTTTTTAAGAAGTTGTTGACAAAACATAGCAAGTTCATCATATTGCATGTCAACATCTTCATCAAACTCGGATTCGGAGTTTACCTCAAGGGGGTCATCCCCTTGGACCATATAGCACATGTTGGAAGTAGAACTTTCATCACCCAAGTCACTCTCTTTTTCATTTGGCGTTTGTTCCCTAAGAGAGCAAATAGTGTTCCATACTATAAAAGCTGAATCAAGATTAGTGACCTTAGATAAATATTCATCATTTTGGGTACTCTTTAAAGCATGAAGGGATTTTGTATTAGCCTCAAGATTTTTGCCATTTACAAAATATAAATCTTTAATAGTGGAAAAATAAACATGAATACTTAGGGCTTTCAGGTAAATAGACATCTTAACTTTCCAAGTTTGAAATCAAGAATGTCCAACATAAGAGGTGTCATGAAATCCATGTGTGTATAAACAAATATTATGATTAGCTAATATGAGGATCTTTAACTCAAGGTAGTTAGACCCAAATCAAGAGCACCAGGCTCTGATACCAATTGTAAGTCACCTAGAGGGGGTGAATAGGTGACAAGATAATCTAATGCACAACAATGCGGAATTAGAACTAATTATATAACCTAAAAACTATTATGCAAACACATAATGTATAACCAAAGAGTGTAGCCGAATTCCATGTGAAGGGCTCTGGACTATCTCCTCAAGATTTCTCAGATTAAGAGTTGAGGTGCCACTATGGCTCTCTTGGTTGAATACAAGTATGAGCAACACAAACAAACCCAAGTTTGCATATCAATAAAGCACAAGTATATCGAGCATGTAATAGATAAAAACAATAAGAACATGCAAGATATAAAACACAAGTGAGAGAGGGAGAGAGATAAGTAATCGCAAACACGGGAGATTTATTTCGAGGTTGGAGCACACTTGCTCTGCGTCCCCGCCTTCAACACTATGAAAGATTTTTACTAGAATCGATCCCGCAAGATCACTCAGTGTTGCAACACCTACAACGAGCTCCCTCAAGAATCTTGGACCCGCCAGTCCCTCACTTGTTCCCGCAAGAATAACGCATGCAAGCACACTAGCTTGCCGAGGCTATACCTCTACAAATTTTCAATACATGGGCTGGAACACTTGTGATCACTTCTCTTGATCACAAAAATAACTCTCACAAATAAGGATCCCTAGAGGATATATATAGCTATGGAGAGCTCAAGCTTGTGTGAGAAAACTAGATAGAATTTATGGTAAAAAACTCAAGAAATTGCTTTTGAAAACAGAAGATAAACACTCTTTAAAAACTCTCCTTTTGATATGGATGTTTTAGCCCAAAAACATGTGGAGAAAAATTTTAAGAGAGATGGGAAAAACTAGCTCAAAAACTTCTCCAATATCTTGTCGAAAACTGGCCAAGAGAACCCTACTTTATAGAGTTCAAAAAACTAGCTGTTGGGCTTAGTTTTCTGGCCAAATTGACATGTCGGTCGACCGGCAAGTCAACTGGCCAATGGTCATATTTCAGACCGTTGGGGTTATTGGTCGACCGCAGCCAGGTCTTTGACCTAACGGTCAACCGCTCGATCGACTGAGGCAAGAACCAGAGAGCTGGTCTCTCTGGTCGGTCGACCGCTCGGTCGACCGGGGCCAGATCCAGATAGCAAGCTCTCTGGATCGGTCGATCATCCGGTCGACTAGCCCTTAAGCCATGGTAGTGTGCATGTTTAGTGCACATCAATCGACCGCTCGGTCGACTGCCAGAGGCCCAGGTCAGGGTTTTCAAGACTTAAAAACTTAGCTTTTGAGAACCTATAAATTCTAATAAAATACCATAAAATCCATAAAAATAAGTTCCTATCAATACTTTAGAATACAAATATGTGTTATAAAAAATCAACACATATTACAAACATGTTGAACTATTTTTGTGATATAGAAATTTAGCCTTATACCAAACATTGTATTTTTTAAAATCAAAATTCAAATTGAAAAACAATTTTTTCAAAACTTGTTCAAATACAAAACAAGATATTTGAAACTCATTTGAAGTATAGTGTGTATGGATATGATCCAATACACATATAAGATGAAATACTATGTATTTGACAATAAGTTCTAAACAGAGGTTTGATAAATACAAAACTTAAACACATAATATAGAAACATCAAATAAGTTTTTCTAAACGTTTGAACCATCAATGTGTATAGATGAAATCCAAAACACATGTAAAATATGTAAACTTATTTTGATGAACTCTATTCATGAAACATAAGGATATGTTCATTGAAGCTCAAAACCAAAATGGAATTTTTCAAAAACTAAAACTATTTAACATGAAATGTTTTGAAATATTTTGTGTATGTGTATATGAGCCTGAGCAATCTACAACTAATTTATCCTTACATTTTATCTAAAAATAAAATCTTAACACTTACAAACATGACTTAAGTGTTAAAAATCTTCTTCTCCTTCTTGACTTGGTCCAAATTTTGATCCAAAGAGCTAGACTCTTTTTGAGTACTTGATGCGATCTTTGAAGCACGAGCTCTTGAATCAACAAGTACTATCTTCAAAACTTGACTTCGAATCTTTCGTTGAAGCTAAATACTAACTAAGATCTTGATAGAAAATCTGAAATTAAATGAGCACAAAATCATTAGTACTATAAGTACATGAGTTAATCATCATCAATACTAGACTGATGGACCTTTAGCCAACAAAATACTTCAAATATTTCTCTCTTTCTCAAAATATTTTTCAAAAATACTAACACTTTGTTTCTCTTTTTTCATGGATTTTGTGAGTGTAATCTACTGAAAATCCTCACGAGACAAAACCCGTCCTCTAGGGGTAACTTAGAGGTTTAACGGCTTGTTACACATGCTAAGTGCAATAGTAATTCCTACGAAAGTGAGTTAGAATAGGTTAGCTCTGTTTTTACTTTTTATTTGTATTGCTCGAGGACGAGTAAAAGATAGGTGTGGGGTGTGATCGGTCGCCAATATTGCATATTTATCGTCACATTCCTATATTATTTGTTTAATAAACTCTGCTATTTAATTATTTTTTATCTAATTATTTGCAGCGCCTTTACTAAATGAAAGAGGAAAGAAAATGAGCCCAAAAGCCCACTGAAATTCAGATTAAATCAAAATCAAGGATGAGGGCAAATGTTCAGCTGAAGATCAGAGAAAATCAGAGAGATAACACTAAATACAGACCAATTAAATTGGATTTTTATGAATCCATTTCGGTTAGCTGAAAATCAACACTGATATCATCAAATCCATTACTCAAATCAAGAAACCAGTTGGATAAACAGAGGAAACATCAAAACCTAGAGATCCACCCCCAGGTGTGGCTACAAGGCCACACCCAGGCGGCGGATTCGTAGCCAAAGCTGTGGATCCGCGGCAATTTAGTGAGATAAGGGGAGCATTTTCTCTCGCTATCTTCAGACGCGCCCCCTCTTCCACATTTTACTATAAATACCTACAAATTTTGAGGCCAGAGGGGACAATTAAGCAGAGAGTGTAAGCTAGACTGTTCTTTAGTTTGTAACTTAGGATGTTTATTTTCTTTTCAATGTAATTATTTATGTAACTGAGGCCAAAGAGAAGTTTCATGGTAGAAAGAGAAAAAAAGTTGTATCGAGAATTGACGTCGGCATAAGTTTCATCCTTTCTTCCATTGTTACTCTATTTCAAACCGAATGTTGTATTTTATGATCTTCTTCTTCTCTTACTCGTATTCTTTTTGGTTTTGATGATATTCAAATGTAACCTATAGCGTCGAACTAGCTTTGCCATTGCAAGTGCCCTTGATAGCTTATGGTGATGGATAACCATTTCTATTTTACTTTCCGTTTGCATTTGAATTCAAGTTTAGCCTGGGAACAGGGAAGATTCTATTTGCCATGATTTGTTCGCCTTTAAGACAAGGTAAGTCTTTGCCAAAGATTCAAGGTAAGTCATCAATCGAAAGAGGAAAGTAAGTACTTTTAGGGTTTTCTTCTTTTCGTTTAATCCTTTAGTTTAGATCATCTCCAATCACAGCTTTCTTTTATTTACTCTTTTTATTTTTTTTATATAACTCATTTTTCATTTCTCCACCTTCTCTTGTCTTTCACTTTCTTCTTAACCTAACCATAGATTCATTTTCCTTTTCTTTACTAGAATAAAAGAAGAACTTTTAACCATCTTTAGTGAACTTAAAATAGAACTTACAACACATTTCCATCGCTAGTCCCTCATTGTGGATCACGATCCGCATAGCCACTTGTGATCGCTGTAGAATTGAGTACCTTGCACTATCTTTCTAAAATTATGTATTTTCTATGCATGTAAAATCTCAATCAAAAGGCATAGAGGTTGACAAAGCTAAGGTAGAACTAATCTTGAAATTACCATCTCTGAAAACTATTCGGGAGGTGCCATCCTTTTTAGGCCACACTGGGTTTTACTATCGTTTTATCAAAGACTTTTTAAAAATTTTTAAACCTCTGTGTGACCTTCTAGCAAATGATGTTCCCTTTGAGTTCAACCCTTCCTGTTTGGCAGCCTTTGAAAGACTCAAGACCGAGTTAACTTCAGCACCCATCATCCAACCACCTGACTAGAATTTTTTATTTGAGGTGATGTGCGGCGCTTTTGACTATGCAATAGGAGCTATCCTAGGCCACCGAGTAGATAGATTCACATGTCATTTTCTATGCCAGCAAGACTATTAACGACGCCCAACTGAACTATTCCACAACTGAAAAAGAGTTGTTAGCGGTCGTCTTTGCCCTTGACAAATTTCGTCCCTACCTGATAGGTTCTAAGGTCCTAGTATACACCATCATGCGATTTTAAAGTACCTTCTCATGAAAAAGATGTTAAAACCCATTTAATCTGATGGGTCTTACTCCTACAGGAAATTAGACTTAGAAATTCACGATAAAAAGGGGGCTGAGAATGTCATCGTGGAACACTTGTCTAGATTAGTGGTCAATTTTCGTCCGATTCGCTACCTGACCTTGAGACATTTCCTGATGGGCAGTTAATGTTCATCCTCCTTTGGCTGTTCCATGGTATACTGACATTGTGAACTACCTTGTCACGGAACAAATGCGTAATCTTGGACTAAGCAAGAACGATTGTGTTTCTTAGCTAGAGTCAAATGGTTCTTCTAGGATGAACCATATTTGTTTAAATACTATCCTGATCAGATCATTCGATGCTGCATTCATGACTCTGAGTTCAGGAACATCCTTTCATTCTGCCATGAGCAAGCTTGTAATGGTCATTTCAGTGAAAAAACTGCTGCAAAAATTTTACAGTGTGATTTTTACTGGCTCACTTTATTTCGTGACGCTCATGTCTACTATCAATCTTGTGATCGTTGTCAACGATTAAAAAAAATAACACAATGGAATGAAACACATTAAACCTAATCTTAATTGTCGAAATCTTTGATGTTTGGGCATCGACTTGATGGGTCCATTCCCTATGTCTCATGGATACCAATATATCCTTGTGGCAGTTGACTACGTCTCTAAATGGATAGAGGTCGTAGCATGTAAAACCAATAACAACAAGGCTGTTGTAAACTTTTTGAAAAAGAATGTATTTTCTCGTTTTGGCTTTCCTCGCGTAATCAGTAGCGATGGTGGAAAACATTTCTGCAATCATATATTTGAAGTCTTAATGAGAAAATTCTGCATCAATCATAAGGTATCCACCCCTTACCCATAGATTAACTACCAAAATAGAAGTTTCCAATCAAGCAATCAGGACCATTCTAGAGAAAACTATGAACACCACTAGAAAAAAATTGGTCCCTTCGATTTATTGATGCCTTGTGGGCATACAGAATTGTGTTCAAGACTCCTTTTGGAATGTCTCCATATCGGTTAGTCTATGGTAAAACTTACCATATTCCTGTCGAGCTATAACACAAGGCATACTAGGCAATCAAACGCCTAAATTTTGATCTGGTGAAGGCAGGAGAGTCGAGGAAACTTTAACTTGATGAGCTTGAAGAGATAGGAATGATGCATATGAATTTTCAAAATGGTACAAGGACCATATGAAAAATAATGCATGATAGAGTTATAATCTGAAAGGATTTTTCAGCTAGGACAGAAAGTCCTACTTTACAATTCGCGATTACATCTCTTTCCAGAAAAATTGAAATCCCGTTAGACCAGTCCCAACATTGTTCATAAGATGCACACATATAGTGCAGTAGAGTCCACAATGCCACGGATGATACTACTTTTCAAGTGAATGCCATCATTTAAAGCCATACCGTGAGTATCTGAGCCAGAAGTGGAGGAAATCCTTCTGAAAGATCTTATTTATCAGGATTGATCTCTATACCTACTAGAGTCCATTGATGTATTATAGTTTTTGTGTTTTTTTGTTTCTCTTCTCAACTAGACAATAATGGATGATATCACTCGTCCTCATCAGTTTCCTTCACATTCTTACTTTTGTATCATACTATGCATTTATTCATACATTGAGCACAATGCATGAGATAGGTGTGTGTGTGTGTGTGGAGGGGGTTTCTAACATAACGTAGGTTTTGTTTTAAATTATAAAAAAATATATATAATTTCTTTTTTAAACACTTTTTGAAAAGAGAAACAATATTTTAACCTATTTTTTTGTAAAAAATTGAGTTAATTTTAAAGAATAGGAGAATCATAATTAGGATTGTTTATACTTAGTCAAAATAAGATTACTTGTTTGATTTCTAGGGTTAGAAAAAAAATTGAAAAAGTAATTTAACCTTGATTTTAACCTTGATGAATTATGCATATTTTATACACTTACACACTTAGGGTTCAAAGACAGATTCTTATGCCTTATTTAAATAAAAAAGAAAAAAGAAAATATATATTTATTGAAAATCCTCTGATTAAGCTGGGTATTTATGCCACATCAAGCCTAAGTATTCACGCCTAAAAGTGGTTCCTATAATCAATAAAAATCCTTAGTTTTGAGACCTTATTTGCTCGAGTTCTTAAGTCCTTGGGGTATTTTCTCACCCGGTGCCCTAAAAACTGTCTGGTTTGGAAGTCACCGACTAAAGCTTATTACATGGGCGAATTAGAAAGCCTAATAGAACTAATGGATATCACCACCAAAAAAATTTAAAAATAAGACATAAGAGTTAGAGTTGAAGAATCCTTAGTCAAATATTCATAGCCACGAAGATGGATATGACTTAGGGTAAAATAATAGACTAGATGAGAAATACAGTTTGACTCCTAATCTTGATTGATAAAAAGTTTTTGAATAGAGACTAAGTCTAGGGATGAATAGTTTGGTGTTCTTATAACTTACATATTACTTAATTCTTGTAAAAACATTTCAAATATTTACTATCTCTTTCAAAATGCGTATTTGAAAATACTAACATTTCTCTTTCTTTATGAATTCTGTGGGTGAATCCACTGAAAACTCTCACAAGGCAACATTCGTCCTCCAGTAGAGGTTTAATGGCTTGTTGCACATGCTAAGTGCAACCGTGAATCCTACGAAAGCGAGTTAGGTTAGCTCTATTGTTTTGCTTGAGGATGAGCAAAAGATAGGTGTGGGGGAGTGTTTGCACACAAATATTACATATTTGTTATTACATTTCTACATATATTATGTAATAAATCTTGCAATTAACTTGTCTTAACGTCTAAATCATGCAGGATATGATCAAATAAGGGAGATAAGATAAAGGCTAACTAAATCAGATTCTGAGGGGATTTAAATTATAATCGAAGATTAAAACGTATCAGAAGGATAACCCCAGATCAGAGTCAGTTAAACCAGATTGTTGAAGATCGAGTTGGTTGACAGAAGAATCAAGAAGATAACATCAAATCCGAATTCCAAACTGAAAAATCAACAGGAGATAAAAGAAAATCAGGGGGAGCAAACCTATCTTCATACGCTATCCTCTTACCTTTGCTTATAAATACTGGCATTTCTGAAGAAGAATACACACCTGAGGGCTATAAAGGCTTTATTAGAGAGAGAAATGTGTGTTAAGCTGTAATGCGAGATTGGAGAGTTTATAACGATGATTTATAAATGCAATTCAAACTTCTTTAATTCAGATTGTGCACATTCTCAGTCTCAGATTTCTGTACTCTTATTTTATAACTTCTGTGACGCAATTCTGCTCTCTTAATTTCATGATTTATTTTATGCTTTCATAATGATCTCATCTTTGATCGATGTAAAACTGCACACAAAAAATGTATGTTTTGAAATTGATAATTTAAGTTTGTGCTTTGGCTTCCTCGATACTTCCGTTATAGCATAGAGGTTAAAACGAGTCGAATCCACAAGGCGAATCCACAAGGACGGGAGGCGATAGAAGCTTACACGGTATGTTCACGTGTATGTTAACGGTTCTTCAAAGTTTTAAAGAATGAAAAGAAAAGAAATTAAAGAATGAAAAGAGAAGTACGGTGAAACACAAAGAAGTGGGAAACATAGAAAAGAATGGTTTCCGTAGTTTTATTTTTATATCTAAAATAAAGTGAAAAAGAAAGAAGACTCACGGCTATTAACTACTAATGGCTCCACGAACACGCTAACCTCTTAGTGATAGTTGCCTCACATGTATCATTGGCCATCACTAGTCCTTTGTTCAAGAGCGATTCAAAGCATGACCCATATGTAACTCATCACAACCCAACCCAACAAACAAGTGCAAGCTACACTCAAACCATCAAACTATAGAAAAGTAAGCATGGAGTAAAGTAATGTTAGCTTGTTAATGGTTAGGAAGTTAGAGTGTTAGATCCATCATCATGAGCCATCAATGGCTCTTGCAAGAGTAAGGCCAAACCGAGGCTATTAGATTCATGTGGACTATCAAATAAGAAGTTAGACTAGTTGGTGGTTATTATAGTTGCCATGAAAGAAAAGACTAGCTACACATGTAAAAGAGATTAGAGAGAAGAAAACATAGAGAGGTAAATAGAGCACCTTTCATAAATTGTCACCTTCTATTACATGCACTCTTGCATTCCAAGCATGTACCACTCTCTCTCCCTATTACAAGATCTACAAAATGGAAAATACAATGGAGGAAGGAGAACTAACCTAAACTAAACTACCTTAAACTACAACATGAAAATGAAACTACTCCTAAGACTCTGCATAGATCCAACTCTGGAACCCAGGGGGTATTTATATCCACCAGGGAAGAGAGGGGCCAGGGACAAACCCTAGCCCAAAACGCGGCTGCAGCCGCGGCCATAAAGTGGCCGCGCACGCGGCGCTTCGAGCTGCGCGCTGCCTTGTCTGTCCCCTGTCAGCTCCTGTGCCCGGTTTCTGGTTTGCAGCCCCTGATTTTGACAGAATCAACCTCCTAGGTCAATGGCTATCTTAATAGGCCTTTAATACCAACTAAATGGTGATTTTGGGTCTTCTTCTTCATTGCACACCATGGACCTAGAATCAAGCAAGCAAAGCTTTATTAACAGAATTTAATACGAAATAAATGTGAAGATGTGGTATAAAATATGCAGTTGTAGAGACTAATCACACCCCCACACTTATCTTTTGCTCGTCCTGAGAAAAACAAAAACTAAGAAAATTATTACACCACTTTCGCAGGTGACGCGATTGCACTGAGCATGTGCAACAAGCCGTTAAACCTCTAGGTTTCACCTAGAGGAGGAGTTTTGTCTCCTGAGGGTTTTCAGCGGATTACACCCACAAAATCCATAAAGAAAGAAATCAAATGTTAGTATTTTAAAAACGTATTTTTGAAATAGAGAAAAGTGTTGAAGTATTTTTGTGAAAATATAAGTGATCCAAGGTCAGAGGTTATCCAGAAATTGTTCTTTCTTAAATAAGTCAAAATGCAAAAAAATCTTGTTATAAATTAAACGTAAGAATTTAAAATTGAATTGATTTTTTTATCTTTCATAAAACTCATAGAAAAATATGCACTTTGTGAACAGTGAAGGTTTTTTGGGATATCGACTCTGACTTTCATGCCATTTTTTATATTATATATATATTTTTTTTCTTTTTTTTCTTTCCTTAGTTTTCTTAGGTTTCCTTATTTGCTCAAGTAGTGAGCCTTTAGCTGTTGACTCCCAAACCAGATGGTCTTAGGGCACCAGATGAGAAAACATCCCTCGGACTTAAGGACTCGAGTACACAAGGCCACAAAACTAAAGGGTTTATTTATTTTTTGTCCACCGTTTTAGGTGTGAATAATCATTCTTCCTGAGGCATAATTACTCAACTTCAATAAGTGATTTTTATTTATTATATATTTTCTGAATATATATTTTTTATGGCATTTTCAATCTTTGTTTCAATCCCAAAAATTGTGTAAGTGTGGAGTGCATAAATCTAAGGCAAAAAATTTAAGATCAAATTATCTTTTCAATTTTACTTTCTTATCCTAAAATTTAAATAAGATCTATTATTTTGACTCGGTTTAAAATTTCATAATTTTAGGTCTTCCTAATTCCTAAGATAATCTTAATTTTCTTAAAAATAAATCAAAACTATTTCTCTTATTTCAAAAAGTTTTGTAAAAAGAAAAGAAAAGTTTTTATATAAAAGATTTTTTTTGGTTTAATTAAAAAGAAGTGTAAAAGAAAGAAAATTTAAAACTAACTACGTTAGTAAACCCTCCCCCACACCTATCTCATGCATGATCCTCAATGCATCATGAATATGTAAATACATGAAACAAATAGAGAGGGAAGGAAGATTACCTTAAGGGGGTGGCTCCGGTGGTGGTCTGATTGGGCCAAGCATTGCGACCCAATCAAAATAGCACGGATCTTGCAGGAACCCACCAATGACCTCTCTAACGTGACCCAATAAAAGAATGATTGATTGAATGATCTTATGTAAAAATTTATCCCCATCTAATTTTCAATTTTCAAAAATAATTACTGAGTTATTTTCTTTAACATTCTTATCCAACAATGAAGGGTGATTCTGAGAGATGATTGATTTGGACTCAAATGGAACAGGAATAAAAACCGACACCGACTCGGGAAGTTGACTCAGATTAAGTTGAGAGTCAACAATGAGAGTCGAAATTGGTTCAAAAATAGGGTCCAATACAAAGAATTGATGTTCACACTCTTTCCCCAACAATGAAGTGTGATTATAAGAGATTGGTGATCCATTTCACGGTGTATTGGTACAGGATTCAATGTTAACTCCAGAATAGGGAAAAAAATCTAGTAAAGATACCTGGGTCATGATTGAATCAAAAAGTGAAATGGAATCACTAAGATGAGATTCGGGATCACATTCATGGTCAATTTCAATTTCAGGAAAGGGATAACTTGCCAGAATGTCCAGGTGACTTTCATAACTTAGAGTTTGGTCAAGTTCAGGTTGATATGATGAAATTGAAACTGGATTCCCAAAATGACATGATTCACAGATCCAATCAGTAGAGTTAGGGATATAAGGATCGGTCAAAGGTTGATAAGAAAGATTTTTCTCGCTCTCATTGATCAACTCAATCATAAGTGAGTCTAACCTACTGATAGGCCAGGTAACAGAATTTGGATTCGTAATCATGTCTTCCATACTCTTTGAGTTTGGTTCTTCTTGAAAGGGTAAGATGGAAGTTGATTTTGAAAATTATGGTGAAATTGTGAGTCTATCGGATTTTGCGATTGCTGCCCCTACTCACGCAAAGGTTCCACACTCAAGTCCAGTATTGATGGTTGTTCATTTTGAATAGGTGAGACTAGAAAAGATGTGTAGGACTCTTGAAAATTTGGTTGAGATGAGGAGTCCAACATGTTTTGCATTCTATCACAAAAGACTTCCAAACGCTTTTCTAACTCAGATTCTTCTTCAATTGGATGCTCTAGAAAAGGAGTATGTGAAGTTTGATGTGGGAAGGATTGTGAAATGAGCAAAATTTGTATTTGTTGTAGGGACTCTTCCATACTCCTTTCCAAATCAGATTTTTCTTCGGGTGGTGGAACAGGAAAAGGAGTATATGAACCAAAATCAGGGAATGAAAATTGTGGACAAGGTGGTTGAAAATTGGACTCGGGGGAGTTGAATCCCCATGGACTCTGTGAAGAGTTGAAATTATTTTGAAAATTATGGTCATATGGTTGGGGATATGGGTCATATTGAGTCGGATAATCCCAACTCGGCATATATGGTTAATTCATGTTATACATAGTCGGGTTGGAGTTATCCGAGTCAAATGAGGTCGGAGTGAAATATGGATTCATATTATAATTGAAAGAATTATTGTTATTAAAATCCATATCACAATTTACGAAAAAGAAAAACAAACAAATAAACAAACAACAAAGAAAAAGAAAAAGAAAACAAGCCTATGCTACGGTTGACTTAGACCTAGACGACTCCTAACTGGTTAGACTGTCCACGGGGGTATATTGTCGGAAGCTGACCACGAGTTAATCGGCCAGGTAGTGGCAAGATCAGTGGGATGTATCCGTGCCGGAGCAATGGGCCTAATTATGCCAAACTACTGTTTCTTCGAGGTTTCACCTCTCAATCCCCAACCTTAGACACCAATCTGACAAGAGTCAACTTCTAATAACTTCCCCCTTGGGTCAATCTCTTAGATGAGTCCGAGATGTCCCTAGGGGCCAACGTCTAACAAATTTTATTTAGGCTTGGGTTGTGTGAGTGGGGAGGTGATTTTTGGGCTAAGGGAGGGGTAATGACTTTCCCACCTTATGTTGCTTTGGGTTTTGCCCTTAAATTAAATTTGTGCAAGTGTGCAATATAGATAAGATGAATACAAAAAAAGCGAGTAAATAACTAAAGTGTTTGTCCTAACTATATGCAATGCAATATTACACCTCCGCCAAGATCACAACAACACAAGAACAAAATACTGTATATTGAAATAAAAATTGACACGTGCCTAGATGCAAATGTCTAAACTGTTTTAAAGCATCCAATTTCTGTATTTTAGTTCTTATAATTATTTATAGTGCACAGGTAATATAAACAAGAATTAGAAGCAGAGTATATGAATGTACAAGAAGTTACCCAACCACACAAGAGCAAGTGTGGATTTCTGCAATGCTAAAACTTTAACCTGCACACCAAAAACAAAGAAGAAAAGTTAACAAAAATGTGAAATCAAACCGTTCCCATCCCTGGCAATGGCGCCGAAATTTGATCGGGGTAAAACCGCGCACAAAAAGTGTATGTTTTGAAATTGATATTTAAAGTGTGTGCTTTGGCTTCCTCGATACTTCCATTATAGCATAGAGGCCAAAACGAGTCGAATTCACAAGGACGGGAGGCGATAGAAGCTTACACGGTATGTTCACGTGTATGTTAATGGTTCTTCAAAGTTTTAAAGAATGAAAAGAAAAGAAATTAAAGAATGAAAAGCGAAGTACGGTGAAACACAAAAAAGTGGGAAACATAGACAAGAATGGTTTTTGTAGTTTTGTTTTTATATCTAAAATAAAGTGAAAAGAAAGAAGACTCACGGCTACTAACTACTAATGGCTCCACCAACATGCTAACCTCTTAGTGATAGTTGTCTCACATGTATCATTGGCCATCACTAGTCCTTGGTTCAAGAGCGATTCAAAGCATGACCCATATGTAACTCATCACAACCCAACCCAACAAACAAGTGCAAGCTACACTCAAACCATCAAAACTATAGAAAAGTAAGCATGGAGTAAAGTAATGTTAGCTTGTTAGTGGTTAGGAAGTTAGAGTGTTAGATCCATCATCATGAGCCATCAATGGCTCTTGCAAGAGCAAGGCCAAACCGAGGCTATTAGATTCATGTGGATTATCAATAAGAAGTTAGACTAGTTGGTGGTTAGTAGTTAGTTGCCATGAGAGAAAAGACTAGCTACGCATGTAAAAGAGATTAGAGAGAAGAAAATATAGAGAGGTAAAGAGAGCACCTTTCATATATTGTCACCTTCTATTACAAGCACTCTTGCATTCCAAACATGTACCACTCTCTCTCCCTATTACAAGATCTACAAAATGAAAAATACAATGGAGGAAGGAGAACTAACCTAAACTAAACTATCCTAAATTACAACATGAAAATGAAACTACTCCTAAAACTCTGCATAGATCCAACTCTGGAACCCATGAAGGATATTTATAGCCACCAGGGAAGAGGGGGGGCCAGGGGACAAACCCTAGCCCAAAATGCGGCCATACGGCCGCGAAAAAGCGGCCAAAGCGCACGCGGCGCTTCGAGCCGCGCACTGTCTTGTCTGTCCCATGTCAGCTCCTGTGCCCGGTTTCTAGTTTGCAGCCCCTTGTTTTGACAGAATCAGCCTCCTAGGTCAATGGCTATCTTAATAGGTCTTAATCACCAATTAAATGGTGATTTAGGGTCTTCTTCTTCATTGCACACCATGGACCTAAAATCAAGCAAGAAAAGCTTTATTAGCAGAATCTAATACGAAATAAATGTGAAGATGTGGTAGAAAATCTGCAGTTTTAGAGACTAATCAATCTTCTATTTGCAGTTTCTAGAACAACTTCACTTCTTTTCTATACCTTCTAAGCGAGGGAGATTTCAAGGTGAATCCGGAGGAGGAAGACTTCAAGGTGACATCAGCAGCTGTGACCCAAGGCTCTGTACACCTTTCGGGTTCCCAATTTTCTATTTCTATACCTTCTCTCACTCTTGCTTTCAATTAATGTGTCTCACAAGTGAGTAAGTGTTTTCTATTATTTCATTTCATTACCGTTAATTCATCTTTCCAATTTCTTTCTTCTCAGTCTCCTTTTCTTATTTTCCTTATAGGTTAGTGACTTCCTATCTTAATACATATTTTAATTGAAGTTTAATTCTAAAACAAGACTCCAACTTTCACTCAAAGATTTCCCAGCTAGATTAAAGATTAATTTTAGATTTTTAAACTAAAATTTTAACAATTCTCTGTGGATTCGATCTTGTTCTTGCCACTATATAATTCTCCTAAAAAGATTTTAAAGCAACATTAGGTTTTTATTATTTGTTCATGGTTTAAACAATGACAGGAAATTTTATAACTCTCAAACTGTGAACAGTGCTATTGGGTATGGATCACTGTCTGACCCGGTACCCAAACCCATCACTTAAGCTATTGGGTTGTGGATATGAGTTAAAAGGTGGGGTTGTGTTTGGATTGGATTTGGATCTAACATAAGAAGAGGAGAAGGATGAAAGAAAGGAAAGAAAGAAAGAAAGAAAGGGGCACATCTCAGGCTTGGTAGCGCGGGGGTCTGGTTGGCCACGCGGCAGTGGTGACGGATCCACCGGCGGCCACTTGCCGAGGCAGCCTGAGGGGGAAGAGAGAGAATCAGATATAGATAGAGAGAAAGTGAGATACAAGAGGGGGGATGCAGGTGTTGGGTTTCTTTGGGAGGTGGAGAGTATGAGAGGAGAAGGAGAAGAAGAGGTTAAGGTGATGGATGTGTGTGCGGAGACGGTGGTTATGCAGGTGGCTGGGGTGTGCGGCTATTGGGTGGATGGACGAGTGGTGTCGAATGGATAGGGGTGGAGTGCAGGCGCGACAAAGAGCATGGCCAAGGGTAATGGTGGTTGGCGGCATAGGGAAGGAGGTGGGAGAGGTGGCAGTGCTCGCATGATGGCAATGAAGGCCTCGACACGGCGGCATGGAGAGGGACTGCAGAAAAGGAGATGGCTTCGGCGATAGGTTCGCGAAGGAGGGCTGCCGATGGTGCTTGTTAGCTGCGAGGGTGGAGATGATAAAGGAGATGGGAAGCTCGGTGGCTGGGTGTTGCTGCTGCATCATGGGGTGGATATGAGAGCAGTGAAATGGTGGACGTGGAGGAAAAAGGAGAGGGTACGGTGGTGCTTATGGTTGAGATTTACTGCGAGGTGGCTCCAAGGAGGAGTTCGAGTGCTCGAGAGTTGCTGGTAGGATGGTTGCGACCGTGGGGAATGGCTCATGTAGATGGTAGGTGGAGGAAGAGAAGAATAGGAGTGGGTTTAGTGGAGGGGGAGAGAGAGAAGAAGTGGGGAAGAAGAAGAGGAATGGGGAGCGGGTGGTGGTTGCGGTTGCATAGCGGAGGTCAGGGAGCGGTGCACGATGGTTGTGGCAAGGTGGTGGAATGGACAGACGAGGCAAGGGGAAGGAGAGATGGCGGCGATAAGGAGATGGAGAAGGGAAGGTGAGAGTTTGCAGTTAGTATTAGGGTTCAGGAAAAAATATGAGAGAAAGGAAAAGATTAGTGAATATATAGAGTTGGGGTTGGGTTTTGACCTTGGGCTGCGTTTTGTGTAAAAGAAAATCATAGGAAAGAAGAAAATGTGGGTTGGCTTTATGGGGAGATAAATTCCAAAATGGAGACCAAATAAAATAGGCTTTGGGCTTAGGAATAAATGAAAAAAATGAGGAAAAATAAGAGGATGAAAATGAGAAAGGGGAATGTGGGCTTGGGCTCAGGTTAATAGCAAAATAAGAAGAGAAAAAGTATGTAGGCTTGGCTTTGGGTTTAAGATTAAATGAAAACTAATTAGAAGAGAAAAATATGCATCGATTGGAAATGGGCTTGGTTTGGCCAAAGCAATACACATACACAATAATAGTTAATAATAATTATAAAGAATGTTAATAAATAATTGGCAATAGTCATACTGAAATTGATTTATAAATAATGATAATAATTAAATAATAAAAGTATTTATAATAAAAATAATAATTATAATGTTAGTACAATCAATAATATAATTAGTAGTAATCAAGGTTAATAATGATAATAAGAAAACTAATAACATTAATAAAACTTTTATGAAATAATTATTTAACCTGCTAATACAAATGATATAAACAGATACTAATATTAAGAATAACGATAAATGAATAATAATGTAAAATAGTAGTTATCACCAATAATGATTTTAAATTCTATTATACTAAAAATAGAAACGATGAGTTCATAAATCAATTTAATTAAAAATATAAGTAAACCCATAATAAATGTTTAGTTTATTTAATACAGTATTATTGATTAGGGGAATTACTGTATTTGCAAAGAAATAGGGATCTCCAGATGGAGATATTGTACGCTACAAAGCCAGATTGACAGCAAAAGGTTATACGTAGTGAGAAAGCATTGACTACAATGAGGTATTCTCACCTGTTGGGAAGTACTCATCTATTCGAATTTTACTAACACTGGTGGCACAGTACGAGTTGAAACTTGACCAGCTCAACGTGAAGACCGCCTTTCTCCATGGCGATCTTGAAGGAGATCTACATGTCTCAGTCAATAGGGTTCAAAACTGCAAGAAAGGAGAATATAGTATGCAAGCTGAAGAAATCATTTTATGAATTAAAGCAATCACTAAGGCAGTGGTACAAACATTTGATAGTTTCATAAGAGGCAAGAAGTACACACGAAGTCTTACGACCCATGTGTGCATTACAATAAGGAACCGAGTGGAGAGTACATCTATCTACTATTATATGTTGACGATATGCTCATCACTTTCAAAAGCAGGTCTGCTATTGATAAACTGAAGAAGGACTTGCCTTTTAAATTTGAAATGAAAGATCAGGATGAAACAAAGAAGGTGCTAGGCATGGAGATTGAGCGAGACCGAAAATATAGTAAGATTAGCTTGACACAAAAGGGGTATTTAAAGAAGCTACTTCAGAAATTCAACATTAACAGCGATATGAAATCTGTAAGTACACCATTGATCCCTCATTTTAAGTTAAAAGCTACTATGTCTCTTACTTCTGTTAAAGAGCATGAGTACATGACTCACGTATCCTATGCTAGTACGATTGGTAGTTTAATGTATGCAATGATGTGTATATTAAGTTATCTTAATAGCGAACAGATACATGCATGATCACGACATGAGCCATTGGGAGGCAGTGAAGTGAATTCTACGGTACATCAAAGGTACCATAGATATTGGTTTGGTATTTAAGAAGGATTTTATTGGTAAGTAGGATTGTATCGAATACGTTGATTCTAACTATGCTGGAGACTTTGACAAGTTCCAGTCTACAACGAGATATGTGTTTACAGTATCCTAAACACGGGCAGCTGATTCTCTACTTTACAGTTTAATATCGCAATGTCTACTACAGAGGTCGAGTATATGGCCATGACAGATGCTATGAAGGGGGCAATTTGGCTTCAAGGGTTGTTTGATGACTTGAGAATTGATCAGAATCTGTTGAAGATCAATTGTGATAGCATGAGTGCTATCTATTTGGCAAAGAACCAGGTATCACGCAAGAATGAAGCACAATGATGTCAGGTTCCACTTTGTTAGGGAAATTCTTGATGAGGATGACATCGAGGTACAGAAGATTCACACGAAAGAGAATCTCATTGATATGCTTACCAAGATTATTTCAGGAGTAAAGTTTGCATATTGCGAAGAGTTGCTCCATATCCTTTCAATTGCTTGAGCTCGGTGGAGCTCGTTTGGATGAACTATGGATGGCTTGATCCCCTGGGTGGGGGTACGTAGGCAACCACACTGGTGCAGCATGATAGAGTCGGCATACTACTATATTATGTTCGCTCAGATTTGAGAAATCTTTACCGAGGTGGAGAATTTTGGGAAGAGAGAGTAAAAGATTGAGAAGGAAGTTTTTTAACGAAGTATGGAAGAAAGGAACAAGGTTGTTGACAGCCTTCTTGAGTTGCCCACAGTGCAGCCACTGATACGTGTCTGCAAGTGAATATGCTGTCGACAACAGACATTTTGAGCCATCAACAATATTTTACAGAAAGTTGGGATTTGTCAGAATTTAAGTTTGCTTTCAACAACGTTTTGCTTCTGGGCGAATCTGAAATGGTTTCTGAATTTGTTTCTGATTCAAATTCAGAGTTTTTAGTTTTCATTTCTTCAGGGACTTCATGCCTATATAAAGAGGCGAATTCCTCCTGCTATTGTATCTTGTACTTGATTGTTTTAATAAGATCTCTCTCTTCTTCTGTCCTGAGGACATAGGTAATTGCCGAACCTCGTTAAACTCGTGTATTCTCGCTTCCTTTTTTTGTTTACTTGTTCGTGCGGTTGGTGACTATTTTCTAGTGTTGTTGTTCTCTGTTATTGAGATTTCAACATGATTAGCACGTGTATCAAAAGATTGATTAACATGAAATAATCAAAGATTAACTTTCATTATAAGATTACAATATTGAATCATCATTGCCAGCGTCCTCATCCAAAACCACTCTTTGTTTTCCTCCTTTTCTTTTCATTTCATGTAAAATGGGATCGGCTAAGCGCAAAATTGATTATATCAAAATTACAGAAAATACTTTGGTGCCCACAATTTAGATCAACTGTAACCTTAGGAACAGCTAAAGCAAAGAAAAAACAAACACCAACCCGTGGCCCTATCCCCACACACGTGTCACAAACCGCTCCATCTTGGTACACTTGGGCTCATCTTGGACTCATTTGGGCTCATCCCATGTGGTAGAGTGGGGTAGGATAATATTGTAAATACCATGTAAAGAGCGATATTCCCTAGAAGATTCCCCTAGAGGGATATTCCATAAAGATTCCTAGAGGAATACTCCCTAAAGGGATATTCCATAGAATATTCCTAGAAGATTCTAGAATAAGATATATAGGGGGGGAGCTTCTAGATATTCTAGAAGCCTCCAAATCTAGAGAATCTTGTACAAGCCCTTGCCTATAAATAGGGGCCAAGGGTGCTCATTTGTAATCATCAAGAAAAGCAAGAGTAGCAATACAAGCTTCCACTTCTTCTCCAAGTGTTCTCTCTCTCTCTTGAGTGAGTGTGAGGGTTAGGCTGACTTAGTTTCGCCTCTAAGGGGAAAGAGCGAGTTAAGTGCCGCGCGGGTTTGAGTGTTTCAAAGTCAAAAGAATCCGCCCTTGACAGTTGGTATCAGAGCTTAGATTCGGGAGTGATAATGTCGAGCCCCGATCTTCGTTTCGAGGTACTTGGATTTGTGGATCCAAAGGATGCCCCCAAGCCTCGTTGGGAGAAATCCTGTGATGTCATGGTACCGCTGGAGGCACAGTTAGCTAAGATGGAGCTTATCGTGGCGGATAAGCTGGAGGCTTACGACGAGCGCATCGAGAAGCTAGAGTCTGTGGGAGACGAGCCTCAAGAGGAGATGCAGTTGGGCTTGAATTCCGTCGTCGACATGTTACAACAATGGAACACTTCCTTGAGGGAGGAGAACGCGATTCTGTGGAACCACGTGGAGGTACTCTTGAAGGAGTTGGCCGAGATTAAGGAGAGGATTGACCAACACGATGTCGCATTGGCAACTTGAGATATGGTGTCACATCCTTTTATGTCTAAAGATGTGCCCAAACCTAAACTGTATAAGGGGTCTCAGAACGTTGGGAGATTGATAACTTCCATTGGAGCATGGAAGTCTACTTCAATACTACCGGATTTTGAGACGATGCATCCAAGATTCAAGCTTCAAGCTGTGCCTCTTTATCTTGAAGACATCACTACGTTGTGGTGGCGTAGGCGATATGAAGATATGAAGAAAGGCACATGTTCCATCAGTACATGGGAAGAGTTCAAGGCGGATCTTAAGCGGCAAATCTATCCGGAGAATGCCGAGGACGAGGCCTGAGGAAAACTCTGACGCCAAACTCAAAAAGGTTCCATTCGTGATTATGTCAAAGAATTTTTAGAATTGCTGCTGGAGATCCCAGATATGGGCGAGAAGGACTCCCTATTCTCGTTCATGGATGGCCTCGCTGGGTGAGCCAAGATGGAACTACAAAGGCGAGAGGTCCAAACCCTTGCCCAAGTCTTGCAAGTGGCCGAGTCTCTTATCGAGTTGAAGAGGATAGAGGTTCATTCAGACCAAAAGACAAGATGGGCAAGCCAGCTAAAGGTGGGGAAGAAAAGGAGAAACCAGCTAAAGAATTCCTACCTAAGTTAGCATTTGAGAAGGGAAAGTTCCGCGGTAATACCAATGGAGGAGGTGATCGTCTGAAGAAGTTAGCATGCTACTTTTGCGGAGATCCCCATAAAGCCATGGACTATCCGAAGAGGGCTAATCTCGCTGCTCTTGTCCAAAGAGAAGACGAGAAGCAACCGGAGGAGACTAGGCTACATTCACTTCGTCTCCTCAATGCTATCAAGGCGAAGATGGATGAAAGGCCTCGAGGGGCAATGTTCATCGAGATAACCATTTCCGGTAAGACCTTCAAGGCCCTTTTACATACTGGTGCTTCTCATCTTCTGATTTCAAGTGATCTTGCTAGTAAGCTGGGCCTTAAGATCTTTAAGGGAGGAGGCACCATTAAGGCCATCAACTCTATCCCCATTCCTATCGATGGCGTAGCTCACAAGGTGGATGTGAGCAGAGGGGAGTGGCATGGCCAGGAGAACTTGACAGTCCTCACTATGGACGACTTTGATGTGGTGCTTGGCTTAGAGTTCCTGGACAAGGTGAAGGCCGTGTTGGTTCCCTACACCAACACAATGTGCATCCTTAAGGGGAAGGCGTGAACAGTTCAGATCAAGCGGGAGAATGTATCATCCAAAATGCTCTAGGCATTACAGATATCCAAGAGAGTTCGACGTCATAAGCCGACCTTTCTTGCTACCATTAAGGTGGAGGAAGGCTCAAAGGAAGGAGAGAACGTGCCCAAGGAGATTCGAGGCGTCTTGGAAGCCTACCAGGACATCATACCTGCCAAGCTGCCAAGCAAGCTTCCACCTAGGAGAGAGGTGGACCACAAAATCGAGCTTGAGTCAGGAACTCGACCTCCGGCCATGGGTCCTTATCGCATGGCGCCACCAGAACTGGAAGAACTTTAGAAGCAGCTGAAGGAGTTGTTGGATGCCAGATATATTCGTCCGTCAAAGGCTCCCTATGGTGCACTAATGCTCTTCCATAAGAAGCATGATGGTTCGTTGCGGCTTTGCATCGACTACCGAGCGCTAAACAAGATCACGGTGAAAAACAAGTATCCTATTCCTCTGATAGCGGATTTGTTTGACAGGTTGGGTCAAGAAAGATACTTCACTAAGCTTGACTTACGCTCGGGGTATTATCAAGTGCGGATTGCGGAAGGAGATGAATCGAAACCGCGTGCGTCACCAGGTACGGATCATACGAGTTCCTAGTTATGCCATTTGGTCTCACCAATGCACCAGCCACATTCTGCACTCTGATGAATAAAGTGTTGGAGCCCTTCTTGGACCATTTTGTGGTGGTCTACCTGGATGATATTGTGGTGTATAGCCAAACCGTGGACGAGCATGTGGAGCACTTGAGGCAAGTGTTCCAGGCCCTTAGAAGCAACGAGCTTTATGTGAAAAGGGAGAAGTGCTCGTTCGTACAAGAGGAAGTGATGTTCCTCAGCCACATCATTAGAAGAGGCAAGATTCGGATGGATCAAGCCAGGATCCAGGCTATATTGGAGTGGGAACCTTCCACCAAGGTGACGGAGCTGCGATCTTTCCTTGGTTTGGTGAACTACTATCGGAGGTTCATTAAGAGCTATTCGGTGATAGCTGCTCCACTCACGGATTTGCTGAAGAAGAACCGGGCTTGGGATTGAAGTTCGAAGTGCCACGGGGCGTTCGATGCCTTGAAGAGAGTTGTGATAGAAGAGCCAGTTCTCGCACTACCCAACTTCAGCAAACCATATGAAGTGCACACTGATGCGAGTGACTTCGCGATTGGACGGGTGTTAATGCAGGAAGGACATCCTGTAGTTTATGAGAGTCGGAAGCCCAATGATACCGAGAGGCGGTATACTGTACAAGAGAAGGAGATGACAGCTGTGGTTCACTGTCTTCGAGTATGGAGACACTACCTACTTGGCTTGAGGTTCGTGGTGAAGACGGTCAACGTGGCCACCAGCTACTTCCAGACCCAAAAGAAGTTGTCTCCCAAGCAGGTGCAATGGCAAGACTTCCTAACCGAGTTTGACTATGTGCTCAGTACAAACCGGGAAGAATCAACTTAATAGTAGATGCACCAAGTCGAAAGGCTGAGTTTGCCGCTATGTTGAGTCATCCTCAGAGTCCCTTACTTGACCGCATCAAAGAAGGCTTGGCTCAGGACCCTATAGCCAAGAACATGATGAAGTATGCTAAGGAGGGCAAGACTCGGAGGTTCTGGCTAGAAGAAGATCTGCTTTATACAAAGGGGAGGCGGTTGTATGTGCCGCTGTTCCAGAACCTAAGAAGGGAGCTTCTCAAGGAGTGCCATGACTCCCAGTGGGTAGGATATCCAGGTGTGCACCATACCTTAGCTCTCACAGAAGAAATTATTATTGGCCTCGCATGAGGGATGATGTTGAGGCCTATATGAAGACTTGCCTTATGTGCTAACAAGACAAGATAGAGCAAAGAGTACCGGCTGGATTGCTGGAACCACTACCGATTCCAGAATGACCATGGGAGAGCACCTCTATGGATTTCATCATAGGCTTACACAAGTCCGAGGGGTGCAATATTATTATGGTGGTGGTCGACTGGTTCTCAAAGTATGACAGCTTCATTCCAGCCCCAGCCAAGTGTCCAGCTGAAGTAGCAGCCCTACTATTCCTGAAGCATGTGGTGAAGTATTGGGGCTTGCCTAAGACGATCGTGAGTGATTGAGATGGCCGCTTCACAGGCAGGTTCTGGACGGAGCTCTTCAAGCTCATAGGGTCGGACTTAAACTTCTCCACTAACTTTCACCCTTAGACGGATGGCCAGACAGAGCGGGTAAATGGCTTGTTGGAGGTCTATCTGAGGCACTATGTGAGTGCCAACCAGCAGGATTGGGCGAAGCTTCTGGACGTAGCCCAATTCTCCTACAACCTACAGAGGAGTGAGTCTATCGGAAAGAGTCCGTTCGAGATCGTCATTGGACAGCAGCCACTCACTCCTAACTCCATTGCTACAGGCTATAAGGGAAGTAGCCCGGTTGCCTATATATTTGCCAAGGGGTGTCAAGAAAAGAACGAGTTGGCGCGTTCGTGTTTAAGCAAGGCGGCTAAGGGGATGAAGAAATGGGCTAACAAGAAGAGGAGGCATATGGAATGTCAGGTTGGTGACCTGATCTTTGTCAAGCTTTCCACTTTGGATCATCACAAGGGGCTACATAAGAGCTTGATAAGGAAGTACGAAGGCGCATTTCTTATTGAGAAAATAGTGGGGTATATAGCCTATAGGGTACAACTTTCCCTAATGGTGAAGTATCATCCAGTCTTTCATGGGAGCAAGTTAAAGCCTTATCATAAGGATGTGGAAGATTCGGTTCGTGGGAAATCCAGTCTAGCACTAGCAGGAATTTGCATCGAGTTCGACAAGGAAGCAGAGAGATCATAGCGGACAGGATGGTCCGTGAAGCGAATAACCACTCGAGATTGGAGTACTTTGTGAAGTGGAAGGGGTTGCCAGATAGTGAGAGCAGTTGGGAACTAGCACGAGCTCTTTGGCAGTTCGAGGACTTGATCGAGAAGTTCCATCAGGAGAAACCTCAGCGATGAGGGTATCGCTCAGAGAGGTAGGGGAGAATGTCACGAACTGCCCCATTTTGGTGCACTTGGGCTCATTTGGGCTCATCCCATGTGGTAGAGTGGGGTAGGATAATATTGTTAATACCATGTAAAGAGGGATATTCCCTAAAAGATTCCCCTAGAGGGATATTCCATAGAAGATTCCTAGAGGGATACTCCCTAAAGGGAAATTCCATAGAAGATTCCTAAAGGATTCTAGAATAAGATATTTAGTGATGAATATAGGGGAGCTTCTAGAATTATAGAAGCCTCCAATTCTAGAGAATTCTTGTACAAGCCCTTACCTATAAATAGGGGCAAAGGGTGCTTATTTGTAATCATCAAGGAAAGCAAGAGTAAGCAATAAAAGCTTCCACTTCTTCTCTAAGTGTTCTCTCTCTCTCTCTCTCTTGAGTGAGTGTGAGGGTTAGGCTGACTTAGCTTCGCCTCTAAGGGGAAAGAGTGAGTTAATTGTCGCGCGGGTTTGAGTGGTTCAAAGTCAAAATGATCCGCCCGTGACACACGCGCGCACACGCAAAACACAAAGCACAACTAAATACATTAACCATATCTGCTCAAACTTATATGGATTTTAAATATATATCACTAGATATGACTCAAAAATTACAGAGATAAATATGTATATGAAGCTAATGCCCTAAAACCCACGCAGTTCCCACAAATCATTTATGACATCACGCTGACACAATAAATGCATCACTGTTGATGGGGAACATCACTTGCAAATCAAGTCACCCACACATATATTGTTCTATATCTAAGGGAGCATTTGTGCTTCCATGAATCTTGGCGATGATGTGTGCTTCCAAGAATCTTCAAAAACTCTTTGCAATCATTGCATAAGTGCAAGTGCAAGCACAAGCACATCATTCTCCTCTCTACTTCCTTTCCTATACTCTGAAACGCTGCTGCTTTATAACTAGACATCATCAAAAGAGGAATCCTTTGAAAGAAAAAAGAGAGGAGGCATAACTATGAGGCTTTTAAATGTGGAGCAAAAATCTCAAAAGGTTAATGGGGTACACCTAGGGATGTCAACGGACCGGGCTAGGCGGGGCGTAGGCCGGGCCGAGGTTGCCTGATTGAGTTTTTCCTGCACACAAAAATAAAGAATATTAGATTTAGAACAGGTTGTGCAAGGTGCTCAATTCGAATCCGCGGTAGCAATGGCTATGTGGGTCGTGATCCTCAGGGAAGGACTAGCGATGGAAGCGTTTGTAAGTTATCTCTAAAAATTATTTTATTTTAATGTTAAGTTAGAAAGAAAGAAGATGGAGAAGAAGAAGTGATATTTACAATGGAAGTGAAGAAAAGAAATTGAGAATATGGTAGTGTGAGATCTAAACTAAAGAAATAAAAGAAAGATACTATAACACATACAAACCTCTTCTACCTTGCTTACCTTTGATCTGTTCGCGACGACGTACCCTGTCTTGGAAGGCGTGCAAGTATGGCGTATAGGATCGTCCACCTTCGCTACCTACGCTATGAAAAGAAAAGACAATCTAAAGAAGGATTGTTCATCTCCATAGGCCATCAAGTGCTCTTCTTTGGCTAGGCAGTCTTGAAGCGTTCGGATCTCACGGTTTGCAAGTCATTAGAGAGAATAACACAAGAATAGAAAAATAAAACAAGAACAAAACACAAATAACAAGAATAGAAATAACAAAGACAAATCTCAAGTGGATTTCATTAACAATGGAAGAAAAGTAGGCTTACACCGCTGTCACCTCAGTACAAGCATGGACTCCTTCCTCCATGAAAGCTTCCTCCACTCTCAGATACAAAAATTACAAAAAGAAAACGAAAATCTAACCTAGACTACAAACTAAAGAAAACCTAGATTTGGCCCTCTGGCTCTGCCTCTGGATGCCCCTTCTCTGTTGCTCTGCAGGGGTATTTATAGGAGATATAGGAAGTAGAGTCCCAGTACAACTCCTCAACGAAAACGCATCGCCAACTACCTCAGGATTGCCGCGGAAACGGGAATTTTGCCGTGGAAACGCGGCACTTTTGTAGCCAAATGCCACGCGCTTTCTCGCGTGGCATCCTCTGGTCCGTCCATCTGGGTTTATCCTTCTGGAAATTGTATCTAGGCTCTTTATCTTTGGATTTGGATATAACTTGGGAATCAAGTTACCTAGATCCCAAATCTTTTATCCACGAATTTGTGATCTTAAATTCTCCTTCTTTGGCTTTTATCCTCATCTGCAAGTGTTTAGGGTTGAATAGAAGTCTATCCTTCCTCTCTTCTTTGATATTTCCAACTTTGCCCTTGTGTATTTGCAATTTTGACAATTAATATTTGCACTTTTGCACTTGGGCTTTAAATGTGGGCTTTTGGGCTCTTTTTAGGCTTTAATTCTTTCTTTTTAATATTTCGAGGTCTGCACACAATAAATCACAAAATATTAATAAATGTGCAGAATTATAGGAATAAATATGAAAATGTGATGGTAAATATAATGATAAAAATGCACTTTTCACTACCAATCACACCCCCACACTTATCTTTTGCTCGTCCTCGAGTAAAAATTAAAGAAAAAGAAAAGAAAAATTAATCTAACCTAACTCACTTTCGTAGGAATCACGGTTGCACTTAGCATGTGCAACAAGCCGTTAAACCCCTATGTTACCCTAGAGGACGAGTGTTGTCTCGTGACGGTTTTCAGCGGATTACACCCACAAAATCCATAAAAAGGAAATTATTTGAAATACTTTTGAAAAGACTAAGTAGTCTATAAGTTTTAGGATTATCATTTTTATTCATTCTTAAACTTAGTCTTAATAAAGTAAATTGTTTTCATTTTTAAGTAAGGATCAAAATTGAATTTTGTGTATAGTCTTTTTCGTTACCAAAAATCATATGCATCCTTATGAATTTTTACTAGGAATTCCTTAACTTGGACTTTCATGCCTCTTTATTTTTTTTCTTCTTCTTTTTTTTTTAATATGTATAACTCATCGAATTTTCTTTCGTGTAAGCATCAAGGTTTCTTGAGGCCCTCATACCTAACTAATTGATTATTAGATGTGTTAATACATATATTATATTTCTTAGTCTTCTTAGGCTTTCTAATCCACCCATGTAGCGAACTTAAAGTCGGTGGCTCCCAAACCGGTCGGCTTTAGGGCACCAGGTGAGAAAACACCCCGCGGACTCAAATTCGAGTGAACTAGGCCACAAAACTAAGAGCTTTATTTTATTTATTACTCACCTTTAGGCGTGAATACTTATGCTTCTTGAGGCACATGCATACAGCATAATTAGTGATATATTTTTTTTTTATATGAGGCACAAAGGTCTTCGTCTTAGAATCCTAGATATGCATTAGGTATGCAAATTTCATTAAGGTAAAAATCAAGACTAATTAATTATTCAATTTCTCCTCCTATACCTAAAATTTAAACAATTTATTTATTTTGACCAAGTTTTTAGAAATCCTAATCATGATTTTCCTAATTCGTAAGACTAACTTAGATTTCTTTCAAAAGATAAGTCAAAATATTGTCCTTTTTATAAGTTTTTTTTTTCAGATTTTTTTTTATTAGCAGATTTTTGTTAGTTTCTAACTATGTTAGTATGTTAGTAAAGCCTACCCCCACACTTATCTCATGCATTGTCCTCAATGTATGAATGAATGCATGTATGTATGAAAAAGAAGGGAAGGCAGAAGTTACCTCAAGGTGGTGGTTCCGGTGGTGGTCTAATTGGTCCACGAAAGGCGGCCCAATCAAGATAATGTGGTAGTTCACGGGACCTACCTTTATTGACCTCTTTTTTATTTACATATTTACAGTCCCCAGAATGAATAGGATCATGGAAGATTCTCTCGTGAAACTTACTCCCTTTACATGACCAGTCCTGAAAAATCATCACAGAGGCATGGTCTATACCTATGTCCAACAAAAGAATGTGACTTGGTAGAATGGTTGACTTGGACTCAAGAATGATAGGTTCAGGAACGAATACTGACTCAGGAAAGAAACTTAAATCAAGTAAGGGTTCAGGAGTCGAGCTTGGTTCAAGGAGTGTGTCCAAGTCAAGAAGTTGAAACTCAAGTCCACAATCATCTTCCCACAATGGAATGTGACTCAATATTGGTGATTCAAGTTCAGGAATGATAGGTGTGGGAATCAAAACTGACTCTAAAATATTACTTAAGTCGGGTAACAAAACAGGAGTCAATAATGATTCGGAAATTTGAACTTGATCATAGATTTGAGAATCTAGGTTACATATTTCATTAGGTTCAATCTCATAAAAATGAGAACTTGCCAATTTGTCAATGGGACTTTCAAAAGAATGAAATTGGTCAAGTTCAATATGATGATCATCAAAAATGGGTGATTCAATTTCATGATCTATGGGCACAGGAATAAATGTTGGCTCCAAAAATTGGTCCAAATTGGGTAAGGATACCGGAGTCAACATAGATTCGAAAATGGAAACTGAATCACAAAGTTGGGGATCGGGTTCACATTCACAATCTAATTCAATCTCATTGAAATTAAAACTAGCCAATTTGTCCAAGGATTGGGGTTGAGCAAGTTCATATTGATGTGATAAAATTGAATTTTGATCAAGGTCTTCTAGACAGAATGATTCTTGGTTTCTATCAACTTGCTCAAGAATGTTGGAAAGTCTAGAAATTTGATCATTCATTATATCTTGCAACCGATCCACTTTTTCTTCTAACCCATCGAATAGATCAATGGTGGACTGAAACCTTGGTGATGTGGGAAGAGACGTATATGAAGATAATGGTTGAACAGGTGGTTGACCATATGGCTCAGGGGTATTGAATCCCCATTGACTCTGTGAAGAGTAGTGATGATTATTCCAATCTTGTTCATAGTATTGGGACTGGGGCATGTAATGATTCGGATAAGACCAATCTGGCACACTAGGTTGGTCAAAGTTATGATATGCCGGGTTGGTAATATCCGAATAAGAGGTTGGTGTGTAATATGGATTCTCATTAAAGTTGAAAAAATTGTTGTTATAGGCCATATCACACAAACACAAACAAAGAAAAGAAAACAAACAAATAAGCAAACAAAAAAGAAAAAAAATTCTATCCTAAGTTAGGGTAGACTTATGACCTAGACGACTCCTAACTGGTTAAACTGTCCACGGGAGGTAGGTGCAGACTTTGACCACAAGTTAATCAGCCAGGTCAGGGCAAGAGTGGTGGGAGGTTTTCCGTCAAAGATGTTCCTTAATTAAATAACCACCAATCTTCGGGCTTTCGGCCCTCAATCCCCTTCCTAGACACTGATTTGACAAGAGTCAACTTCCAGCACTGTTTCCCCTTAGGATAATCTCCTATTGAGTCCGAGATGTCCCTAGGGCCAACGTCTACTAATTTTAAGTTAGGCTTAGGTTAGTGAGTGCTCGGGATATGATTTTTGGGCTAAGGAAGGGTGATGAAATCCCCACCTTATCTTGTTAATAGGTTATGCCCTTAAGATGATTAGTGCAAGTGTACAAGATAAGTAGATAAGATTCACTCAAAGCAGAAAATCAACCAAGAGATGAGTCTTATTCTACATGCAATGCCAGAAAATCAACCAAGAGATGAGTCCTATTCTACATGCAATGCGTACGTACCTTGCTCCAGCACTCTTCAACAGTAAAAATAAAGAAATTGAAAAGACACGTGCCTAATATGCAAACGTCTAATCAATTTTTATCTTTAACAACAATTTTTTTACTGTTGATTAATTAGCAGTTTACAGGTATATCATAGAACAAATCAGAACAGAGCAGAAAACAGTAGTTTCAATTTGAAGCAACCTGCAAAAAGTGCAGTTAGTAGTTCACTACTAATGCCGCGTTTCCGCGGCTATGGCCGCGGATCCGCGGCAATATAGTAGACTCTGATGCTCTGCCTTCGAGGGCAGAGGCACAGAGTAGCTATATGTCCACTGCTGCTGCTGTTTTTTCTGTTTCCTGTTCTCCAAACCTGCAAACAGAAAAGAATAAAAGAATAGTCAATAATAATTTTTTTATTAGAGATAAACTTACCGTCCCTCCCTGGCAACGGCGCCAAAATTTTGATTGAGTTTTTCCTGCACACAAAAATAAAGAATATTAGATTTAGAACAGGTTGTGCAAGGTGCTCAATTCGAATCCGCGGTAGCAATGGCTATGCGGGTCGTGATCCTCAGGGAAGGACTAGCGATGGAAGCGTTTGTAAGTTATCTCTAAAAATTATTTTATTTTAATGTTAAGTTAGAAAGAAAGAAGATGGAGAAGAAGAAGTGATATTTACAATGGAAGTGAAGAAAAGAAATTGAGAATATGGTAGTGTGAGATCTAAACTAAAGAAATAAAAAGAAATATACTATAACACGTACAAACCTCTTCTACCTTGCTTATCTTTGATCTGTTCGCGATGACTTACCCTGTCTTGGAAGGCGTGCAAGTATGGCGTATAGGATCGTCCACCTTCGCTACCTACGCTATGAAAAGAAAAGACAATCTAAAGAAGGATTGTTCATCTCCATGGGCCATCAAGTGCTCTTCTTTGGCTAGGCAGTCTCGAAGCGTTCGGATCTCACGGTTTGCAAGTCATTAGAGAGAATAACACAAGAATAGAAAAATAAAACAAGAACAAAACACAAATAACAAGAATAGAAATAACAAAGACAAACCTCAAGTGGATTTCATTAACAATGAAAGAAAAGTAGGCTTACACCGCTGTCACCTCAGTACAAGCATGGACTCCTTCCTCCATGAAAGCTTCCTCCACTCTCAGATACAAAAATTACAAAAAGAAAACGAAAATCTAACCTAGACTACAAACTAAAGAAAACCCTAGATTTGGCCCTCTGGCTCTGCCTCTGGACGCCCCTTCTCTGTTGCTCTGCAGGGGTATTTATAGGAGATATAGGAAGTAGAGTCCCAGGACAACTCCTCAACGAAAACGCATCGCCAACCGCCTCAGGATTGCCGCGGAAATGGGAATTTTGCCGTGGAAACGTGGCACTTTTGTAGCCAAATGCCACGCACTTTCTCGCATGGCATCCTCTGGTCCGTCCATCTGGGTTTATCCTTCTGGAAATTGTATCTAGGCTCTTTATCTTTGGATTTGGATATAACTTGGGAATCAAGTTACCTAGATCCCAAATCTTTTATCCACGAATTTGTGATCTTAAATTCTCCTTCTTTGGCTTTTATCCTCATCTGCAAGTGTTTAGGGTTGAATAGAAGTCTATCCTTCCCTCTTCTTTGATATTTGTAACTTTGGCCCTTGTGTATTTGCAATTTTGACAATTAATATTTGCACTTTTGCACTTGGGCTTTAAATGTGGGCTTTTGGGCTCTTTTTAGGCTTTAATTCTTTCTTTTTAATATTTCGAGGCCTGCACACAATAAATCACAAAATATTAATAAATGTGTAGAATTATAGGAATAATATGAAAATGTGATGGTAAATATAATGATAAAAATGCACTTTTCACTACCAATCACTGCCCCGCCCAGCCAAAATGCGGCGGCCCGGGCCCCGGGTTCCATTTCTGGAACGCGGGTCCGGCCCGCGACTCTGGCGACGTGGACCGACCTGTGTTGAAAAAATCCAAAAACTTCTAAAAAATTCTAAAAAATCAATCTAAAAAAAATACTAAGTGAATAAATTGCCAAAGAAAATTACCAGTTGTGAAATGAAAATATAAAATTTTTATTAATGATTCAATAAAATAGATAATGGATACAAATATAATTGAAGTATAAATTATTTTTTTAAAAAATTTATCATTAATAAATAAAATAAATACAAGTCTTCACACATTTTATCATTCACAAATAAAAAATTACAAGTCTTCATTCATCTTCCGGGGAGTCTTCTGGAGAATTTTCAATAAGATCATCAATTATTTATTTTGACTTCTCATTTCCGCATCCAGCAAATCCTTCCCGTATATGGTTATCTCAATTGCATTCGATGCCAGACGGTTTCTCGTATCAGTCAGAACTTGACCACCTGTACCAAAAACAGAATCCGATGCTACTGATGCCAGAGGAGTTAGTAGATTACATATCTGATGGAAAGTATATGATAAGTCGATACCTGTGATTTTCACAATACCAAAATATCAAAATTATCAAATCCTGATTCTGGATCTATCTCAAGAGCTACATCACATTGAATGTAATAATGCAATTCATTTAAAGAGTAAGAAGTTCAAAATTTTTTAGAAGCTGATAAAAGACCTGAAAATAATGAATTTCTACTTGTAAATGCTGAAGAAGTTTGAGCTAAAGAAGAGGATTGTTTATTTTCATAAGTAGTTTCATAAAATCATACAACTTATTTAAAGAAGTATCAATATCTGCCCACATTAGGATATGACTATCCTCGTATTCCATTCTTTCATAAAAAATTTCAAGTAAAAATTACATCCATTAAATTTAATCCTAGGATCCGTAATAGAAGTAAATAAAAAATAAAAATAAATTCTTTAAGGTACTTATTATTTTTTTCATCCATGGGAGCAATAATATCTCGAACAAAATTATTATTTCTGTACGAAGAAAATATCTCGGTTATTTCAATTAACACATAAAATACTAACTTGTCGTTGGATAATAAATACCAAAAATAATTTTGTTACTCTTTCAAATATTTCAAAAATTCACAAATCCATTCATAAATATCCCATTCCTTATCGAAAATTAAATAGTTGGACAATCTATTATAACGCCCCGATCCCGTGGGTACGGAGATATTACTGCAATGTACATTCACAGGTTTAGTACACCCCACGTATGTCCTCTAAGCATCAGTACAATACATGAACCAGAGCACGGAAGTACGTGATATTATACATTATAATAGAAAAAATACAAGCGCTTAGTTATCACAAAGCGTGATTTAATATTTCATAGATATTACATCACGAGGAGTACAAAAGTAAATTTACAATATACAAAAGATTAGGGATGCTCACGAGCTGCAGGATAGGAATCTCGCGAGCAGGTCAAAAGGCGGCAAGACTAGGAGGATCTACGGTTGGTCTGACTGCTCCTCGAAGAAAGCCTGATCTTTAGGGTTCTCCTCGGTCCAAGCTCCAGGGCCTAGACAAGCAAGTCCAGGGTTGTCAGAAAGTAACCCAATGAGTATGTAAAAAGAAGCCAGATGGTGTGCATCAGTAAATACACGTGTACCAGAAAGCGTATCGTGTACTCAAATCATGCAAATATGGAATAACTACAATGAACATTACAACACATAATCAGAACTTAAAGAATACAATCAGATTATTATTTTATTATTATTACTCGTTCGATGCGTATGTCTCGATATGTGTCCCAGTGTCCCTGTCCACATACACCCACAAACGGATAAGATGTGTTTGGTTATTGAAAACCGATGGGAGATCAACGAACTATGTTTATATTGGGTCCCATGCATACCCGGGACAACAACCAAGGAGCATCCGGTATTGAGTTGGAACTGACTGCTAAGTCATAAGGGTCTTATTGTATGCCCTGAAAGATAAAATTAGAGTAGGGGTACCAGTACACCCACCGAAACACCTAGGGGCACTCAGGTAGAATCGAAGTTTCAGTTGCAAAAGATTTAGTTATTATAAACACGTACACATATTGATTCCATTAGATTCCCCCACTCCGGTATAAGTTGTCCAATTATTATAGATTATATTCATGATGATTGATTTACGGGGATTAACAGAAATATAATAACCGGATGAGCATCTGAGATATAGGAGTATATGGTCTCAGTAGTATAACATAATGGTAGGTGTCAAGTTCCCATAAAGGTGATAATCAGGAGTTATGTGATTGGATGATGTCAATTTATCAGATGTCAAGGAAAATACATGTATGTATTGTGGTCAATCAATTGGTGTGTAGAAGGTCATGTGACATGGTAAAAGAATACAGTAGGAGTAAACATTCCAAACTACACACAACCATATCAATAACAGTTATTAATTAGGCTTTTAACTGTTCATCCGGTCGAGGCCAGTCAAGCTAAGGCAAGCTAGGGAGTGTTAGCGTACGCTCAACACACAGCGGAGCTTGGCTCCTGGCATATCTAGCGTGCAGCTCTAGACGCTAACGCGTTCAGGGAGGCTACGCTCTCGGCGAAGCGGACGTATGATTGTTAGGCTAATGCGCGCAGTGAAGCTACCCTAGAACGGGCTTAGCTGTAAAGGGCTGAGCACTAAGCTCACCTTACAGCAGAGTTGTATATAAAAACCTGAAGGCTAAGCAGGTACATACAGAAGTGTTAGTACCCAAATGTATAGTAAAAGGATACAACCGAGAATAATGAGCGAGCGCACAACAAGCGGAGCCGAGCATGGTTGGAGCGAAGCTAGCGCATAGTGCTAGACGTCATCATGCTCGGTGTGGTTACTGCTCGCGACACAACTAATGCACGCGTGTGGAGGCGTGTAAAATGTTCTGCAACACCCGTGACGAAGCCCAGCTCACAGTGTAACTACACTCGGATGTAGTTAGAAATAAAGCGCTGAGCGCTAGACTCGCCTACCTGGCGGGGCATAAGAGAGACCTAACGGTCTAAGCACACTCCTTTTTCGAGGAAGTGGGTGAAAGCCCGAAGGCTAGAGTACGGTCAGGGCTAAGCGCACTCTCAGTAGCTACCACGAAACCCATAAGGGTGTGAGGCCTAAAACCTATTAGGTAGCCATCCCGGGAGTAGGCAGAACACCAGAGTCTGTATAAGGGTACCTGCAATGTTAGTACCACACGAGCATAAATATAAACATGATAATATCTAAGTTACAATGGAGTGGTGATGCCCCGAGACTGAGTGTAGAACCCGGAATCTAACGACCATGAAGGGTCAGCCACGCATGATATAAAGCAGTAAAAGAATACATCTCAGACATGGTATATGTACAGGAAATAAATTACCCCAGTACAAATATTCGTCACAGGCATAATATACGTACAAACTCCCAAATACTACACAATCCTCGTACCGACTCAATTACAATCACCCAAAGATACTGCATACGCCCAATACAAGGTGGGGGTATTAGAAAATCAAGGAAAGATACTCGCGTAAACCAAGAGTTAATACTTGTTTAAAATTTTCAGAAGTGTCATGAAATCCCGATAACTCTAATAATTGAACAAATGAAAAGCAATCCAATATATATTTATAAGGAGATGAGAGAGAGTTAGAGAGAGAATAAGAGGAAAGAGAGAGAGAGAGAGAGAGAGAGAGTGAGAAACAGATTCAAGAAAAGAAAGAATGGAAAAGAAAAAGAGAAAAAGAGAGAGAATGAGAGGAGGGGAGGGGTGTGGCCGACGCTAGGGACAGCGATAGTCGGAGAGGGCTGGCAGCGGTCGGAGGTGGTCGGAGAGGGCCTGTGGCGGTCAGAGGGGGGCCGACCAAGCTAAGAGGGAGGAACTTGGAGTGGTGATGGTGATGTTCTTGATGGTGGTGAAGGAGTGGTGTTGATGGCGGTGAATGATGATGAAATTAGGAAATATGGGAGGTGGAGGAGGAGTAGATGGTAGTGATTGAGGAGGAGGAGAGAATTCAGTGGTGGAGGTGAATTTTAAGAACATAATGGAGATGGTGGTGTTCGGTTGGGTGTTGTGGTGGAGAATTGGAGAAGTGGTGGTGGAGTTGGAGGGTGTGGAGGTGGCGGTGGTTTGGGTGGTGCTGTCAGCGAATTTGGCTTAGGCCCTGGCCCGCGGTGCGTTGGCCAGTGGCTTCGGTAGAAAGGGAGAGGGAAAGAGGAGAAGGGATAAGGAATAGGAGAATGGATAGGGAATTAGAAAGGTTTCAAAGAGAGAGAGTGTGAGATAGAGATTGAGAGAGTGATAAAAAGAATGATGGGAGAAATGGGAGTTGGTGGGTAGGGGATGGGGGAGTCAGCAGAGGCATGGGGAGAAGAGGGAAGCAGGTAGGGGAAGAAAAAGGTAAGAAAGAGAAAGAAAGAAAAAGAGAAGGAAAGAAAAAAAATTGAAATAAAATTAATGGAATGCATAAGTTAATGTATTTTAAATTAATAAAATGGATAAGATGAAGAGAATGGGGTGGTGTTGGCAGGCTGGACACATGGGAGCCAAGGGAACGAGGAAAAAGAAATGGAAGGAGAGAATGAAAGGAAAAGAAGTAAGAAAATAAAAAAAATATTATTATATTCGGTAAAATTTAAGTAATTCAGAATGGTTCCCAAAAATTTTATAAAATAGAGAATATTACGCTGAGGGCAACAAGATTCAAGAAATTCAATTTGGTTTGTAAATTAAAAATCCTGGAATGTATCACCGATACCGGTCAACACTGATTTGGCCGAATTTTGAATAATTCAATAAAATTCTAAAAATATATTAAAGAAAATATGATTCTGAGGAATAATATGAAAGCAAGATCTAGAAATTCCAATCTGTTTGAAAATTAAAAATTCGAGAGTCGATTGTAACACCGGTCGATATCGATTTTAAAGAGTAAGCAAAATAATACAAAAACATTCCAGAAACCATGAAAAATCTAAAATATTGGAAAATTATATTAGAAACTGACATCAGCCAAATTGAACCACCAGAACAGTCATATCAAGTAGTTCACTGGAATAGGGTCTCAGGTCAGGGCCCGAGCTAACTCTGAGTCCAAAGATCCGGGTCTGGTACCAAACAATACTATAAAAAGTCACAAAATAAAAACAAATATGGGGAAAATAGGAAGGATATGATCGAAAAAATCGGGACAGGTATCTAGATATGTATCCCGGATCAAGGTATGACAGACTACACACCTTACAAAAAATTTCGTCCTCAAAATTTCTATAAGATAGGAAATGAACACGATAAACAAGGGTGGACAAGGCAAGAGAAGGAGGTTAGGAGAAAATGTTACCAACTCAAGATTCGAAAAGTTGCTGGTAATGGTCGCGATGACATGTTCTCTTTCCCAAGTTGCTTCTCCGGGACTATGCCTGCTCCACGATACTAGCACCAACGGAATGGCCTGATTCTTCAGAGTCTTAACACTCCTACCCATCATAGCCATTGGTTGCTCGGTATGTGACAAGTTTGGGTGTAACTCCAATTCCGAATAGTCCAATACATGGTTCTCGTTCTTGACATATCTCCTCAGTTGTGCCACGTGGAACACATTATGCACTCCTTCCAGTGATGACTTTAATGCTAATTTATAGACCACCTCTCCTACTTTTTTCAGAATCTCAAACGGGCTTGTATCTTGGACTCAATTTCCCACATACACTGAATCTGATTACTCCCAGCATGGAGATATCTACAAAAACACATGTTCCCCTGTTTTAAACTCTAATGACCATTTGTTTATATTAGCCCAACTCTTCTGTCTGTTCTGTTCTGCACGAAGGTGCTCTCAGATGATTCTGACCTTGTCTACTGTCTGTGCTACAACATCCGATCCAAATGTCTTCTCTCGCCAACTTCTTCCCAACACAATGGTGATCTGCAGTATCTGTCGTATAGGGCTTCAAATGGAGCCATCTTGATATTAGCCTCATAGTTGTTATCGTAGCAGAACTCTGCTAAATGCAGATAATCTTCCCACGATCCCTTGGAGTCCATCACAGATGCTCTCAACATATCTTCTAAGATCTTTATTGTTCGCTAAGATTGTTCATCAGTCTCTAAATGATAGGACCGTACTGAACTTCAGACGAGTCCCTAAACTATTTTGAAGGCTCAAAAAGTGTGATATGAACCTTGTGTCTCTGTCTGACACGATGCTACTGGAATTCCATGTAGCCGAACTATTTTCCTAATGTACTTGTATGCCAGAAGCTCTGTAGACTGTCCCACTTTGAATGGCATGAAATGTGCCAACTTTGTGAGACGGTCAACAACTATCCATACTGCATTGTTCCCATTCAGACTCTGGGGTAGTGTTGTGACAAAATCTATTGTGACATATTCATTTCTGTTCTGGTATTGGCGATGGTTGAAGTAGTCCGACTGATCTCTGATGTTCTGCCTTTACTTGCTGACATACTAAACACTTCACCATGTACTATGCAATATCTCTCTTCATCACATTCCACCAGAAGTATTGCTTCAGATCCTGATACATCTTCTTTCCCCTGGGTCTATAGATAAGCTGAGCTATGAGGTTCATCTAGAACTTTCTATCAAATCTCCACCAGAGGTATACAAATTCTATTATCGTAGTAGAGCGCACCATCTGTGTGTATGCGAACCTCTGCCCTCACTCCAGCTTTCACTTGCTCTCTGAATTTCTGTAGTCTGGGATCTTCTTTCTGTGCTTCTCTGATTTCCTCCATCAGCGTTGGCTGGATTTGAAATGCCAATAATTGTCTGGACACACTGGTTCTCTAAATCACCGTTAGGTCCATTCGCATCATCTCCTTGAGTAATTTCTTCTAGTGAGTGAGTTACATTGTCAGATTGGCCTCAGGTTTTCTGCTTAAGGCATCAGGTACTACATTAATCTTACTGGGATGGTACTACAAGTCTATGTCATAATCCCATTAACTTGAGCCATCATCTCTGCCTCATGTTCAATTCTTTCTGGGTGAAGATATACTTCAAGCTCTTATGGTTGGTGTAGATCAGAACTCGGTCTCCCAGTAAGGAATGTCTCTACATCTTCAATGCAAAGATCACTACCACGAGCTTTAGATCATGCGTTGGATAATTATTCTCATGTGGCTTTAATTGTCTGGATGCGTAAACTATCACGTGCCCATGCTGCATTAATACACATTCTAAACCCTTCTCGGATGCGTCACTGTAGATAACCATACCTCTGTCCCTGAGGGTGTCCTCAAGATTGGAGCTGTGATTAATTTGTTCTTCAACTTCTCAAATACATATGCACACTCCTCGGTCCACACATTTTTCTCTTTTCTGGTGAGCTTGGTTAACAGGGTCATAATTTTAGAGAAGTCTTGCATGAATCTTCAGTAATACCCGGCCAGTCCAATAAAGCTCTTAATTTCTGTCACTGACTTCAGAATTGGCCAATCTTTCACTACTTGAATCTTTCTGGGGTCTACCGAAATTCCCTCCTCCGAAACAACATAGCCCAAGAATGTAATGCTCTCAAGCCAGAACTCACATTTGCTAAGTTTGGCATGGAGCTACTCCTGTCAGAGTGCCTGCAGTACAACCCTCAGATGTTCTGTATGCTCCCGCTGATTCTCAGAGTAGACCAAAATGTCATCGATGAAAACTACAACAAACTTATCCAAGTAGGGTGAAAAGACTCGATTCATCAGATCCATAAAAACCATTGGGGCATTAGCCACTCCAAAGGGCATAACTAGGAACTCGTAATGACCATAACAAGTTCTAAATGTCATCTTCAGAATGTCTTAATTTTTCATCCTCAGCTGATGGTACCCTAACTAAAGATCCAGCTTTGAAAATACTTGGCCTCCATGTAGTTGATCAAAGAGATCATCAATCCTTGGCAACGGGTACTTGTTCTTTATGGTAACTCTGTTCAATTCTCTGTAGTCGATATACAATCTTTTGCCAGCATCCTTCTTATTTGCCAACACTGGTGCCCCCCAAGGTGATGTACTTTGCCTTATCAATCCTTTGTTTGAATACTCTTGTAGCTGTTCCTTCAATATTGCCAACTCGGTAGGTGCCATCTGGTATGGTGCTTTGGAGATAGGGATTGTTCCTAGGATGATATCAATGGAAAACTCTAATATTCTGTTAGGTGGGAGTCCTGATATCTCCTTGAATACATCTGGGAACTCCTCCCAAACTGACATTCCTTTCTTCATGCCTTCTATAGTAGCACAATCTACTTGGCTCTTTTTCCCAGTGGACTTACGATCTCTGATGAACTGAAACTTCGGTTGGTGTCAGATTTAGAAATCACCTTTTGTTTCGACGGTCGATTTCTGCATAGTACTTACTGAGCCAGATCTTACCTAGGATCACATCGTACCCTCCATTGTCTAGTACGAGCAAATCTGTTTCTAACTTCCTATTATATAACTCTGCAGTGCATGCTTTACAAATTCTATTAGTAGTAATTACCCCATTCTCCGTATTAATTTCCCATTGGTCATTCATACATAATGTTGACACTCAAAAAAGGCAAACTCTCAGACAGCTTTCCAACTGGTCTGAACGACTCTAACTTTTTGGCATTTACAAAAGACAAGTCACAGACAAGCTGACGGCCAGTGTATGCCCATCTTCGAGGGACAAACTAGTGATTTGGACCCTACTGATCCAGTGAAGCAGAAAGTAAGCCAAGGTAGCCTTTGAAGAGACCTAAGCAGGCCTAAGATGCTGAGTTAGTTCAACACTTAGCATCGCATGAGCTCAAGGGGATAGCCTCGCCTGAGAGGCTAAGTTTGTCTAAATTCGCCTTGAAGCTCTCCACAGAGAGCTAACTTATAGTTTCGCCTGAAGCTAATCTAGCTTCCGGCACTGGAAGCTAATTCTAACTTCCCCGGAAGCTTTCTTGATAGCTTCGCATGAAACTCTTCATAGCTCCACAGAGAGCTGACTTACAGCTTCGCCGGAAGCTTTCTTGATAGTTTCGCATGAAGCTCTTCATAGCTCCACAGAGAGCTAACTTACAGCTTCGCCGAAAGCTTTCTTGATAGTTTCTCATGAAGCTCTTCATAGCTTCACAAAGAGCTAACTTACAGCTTCGCCTGAAGCTAATTCTAGCTTCGCTGGAAGCTAATTCTAGCTTTACCGGAAGCTTTCTTGATAGCTTCTCATGAAGCTCTTCATAGCTCCATAGAGAGCTAACTTACAGCTTCGCCTGAAGCTAATTCTAGTTCACCGGAAGCTAATTCTAGCTTCGCCGGAAGCTTTCTTGATAGCTTCGCATGAAGCTTTTCATAGCTCTACAGAGAGCTAACTTACAGATTCTCCTGAAGCTAATTATAGCTTCGCTAGAAGCTTCCTTGATAGCTTCTCCTGAAGAGGCTAGATCCGCATGAGGAAAGTAACCGCCCCCACTAAGTTAGTGGGGGAGTTAATGGGTAGTTACACCCATGATCCCTCATTAAGTGGAGCCAATTGAGGGGAGTTAATGGGTAGTTACATCCATGATCCCTCATTAAGAGGAGCCAATTGAGGGAAGTTAATGGGTAGTTACACCCATGATCCCTCATTAAGAGGATCCAATTGAGGGAAGTTAATAGGTAGTTATACCCATGATCCCTCATTAAGAGGAGACAATCAAGGGAATCATAACTTCCTATTGAGCATAGCCCACTAGTAGGCTAGGCTAAGGGTCTTGAAAAGATTCAAGTCCAATAGGCTCACGGTCTTGAATAAATTCAAGTCCAAGAGGCTTTTTGAAGAGCATAAGTTTCTTTGGTGGCTTCAAAGCTTAAGCCACAAGAGATTTACTCTATCGCTTCCAAGAATTCAGAGAATCACTTCTCTAATCCTACAAGAATCAATTCAGGGTGCTAACACCTTAAGATCTTCCTCCCTCTCAAGGAATCTCCAAAATCAGGCGAGAAGGAATTCCCAAGCAGTAGCATTCAAAGATCGATCGGTCGCATCGTCAACGGGACAAAGTGGTCGCGCGCTGATCAGACTCCCACCGCATATTTCCTCAGAAATCTCAAAGGAGACCTACTTATATTTTCTTTTTCTTTCTTTAAAAGAATTACTTGGAATTTCGCTCCTCCATTCTCTTTTGTAAGTTTTCCCTTTAGCAAATTAATGGAAAACAAGATGGCGACTCCGCTGGGGATAGTATTCTCCACTGCTGAGAATTAAGTGTCGCAATGCGACGATCAGACCTTCGGATCTATTGCTGAGACGCTGGTCATTCACTTTGACCAAGAGAGGTTTGAACAACTTCTCTCTAGGGGTAGCACAAACCCCCTACATGTGCGTAAGGAGGTCAGCGTAGTCAGAGCCCCTTTGGCTAATTCTTGGAAGTAAGTCTATGTTGAGACAAATAAGGCTCTCTACAAGCCTATTACAGCCTCAGGTGAGGCTAAAAGACTCTATGCTAGTCTAGCACAGTCTCAGTAGAGATTAACATAGCCACGCGCCAGCATATTAACACTGTGCGTGAAGCTATAAAGGTTCCTTGTGAACCTAAAACAGCCTCTGCTAAGGTTATGTGGATTGCAAAAGCTGTAATCCCATGCGAGGCTAGAGATAGATCTCTTGATTCAGCTTCCTGCGAAGCTAAATAGGCTCTGACTGCAAGACTATTTCAGCTCTTCACAGAGCTAAGCCACGCCTGTCACGCGAGGCTAGGGCTAAAATACTTTGTGCTAACAGCGAGGCTACTGCAGCCCCGCTTACATCATCAGCACTATTGGGCAGTGCTAGGCTCGCTGCTGGCGACAAAACCAAAGCACTAAGTGCTAAAGACCTTAGCCACGAAGTTAAAAATGAAGCACCACTGAGTACTAACAGCGAGGCTATTTCAGCCTCGCTCACAAGAAAAACTCCGCGCAACAGAGCTAAGCTCGACTTCAAAGGCAGAGCTAAAATAGTAGCTTCACCTTGCGAAGCTACTCTTTCAGGGGAAGCTATCCTAACTTCACCTATAACCCAAAAGAAAGTCTTCACGGCTAAGCCAGGATTTCTCAATCCAAGCAGGCTAACATCCAGTTTCCCCGAGTTTTCGTGTTGGATCAGTTAGACCCAGGTAACGCAGACTTGTAGGATTATCTGAGCAACGAGTGAAAACTCCACTGTGAAGAGCCAGTTCACATCTCGCCATCTCAGTGCGGACAAGCGGGGTGTCAAACTGGGATGGTACATTCAGTGAACTGTTGTTTGGGACTAATCCCTACAACTTCTCCTTCAAGTCAGCAATCGATGTTCAACCGGCTGTCAGTTCAAACTTCTGAGAAACTCAAGTCTCGAAAGAAGAAGATAGTGAAGGTGTCTCACATTGCAGATGCCTCTGTCAACATGATAAGCAGAGAAAGGAATTTTCTATGATCTCAAAGAAGAAAATAGGGGCTTCGCACTCCCTCATTCATTTCTCTAGGGCCTGACTATAGCCCCGGCTTAGGTCAGGTTCTGGTCGAACAAAAGGGTGCCTTCCAAGGTACGGTACCCTATCATTATGGACAACCTTCTTCCTCAGAAGCTATGTTATCAGAACCATTGAGAAATCAATTCCAATGGTCTGATGATGAAGAAGAAGCCAGTGGCTACGTTTCCTCCACCACCATCAACTCTGTGCAGTTAGGTTTGTATCAGCCAACATGGCTGATAATAACAATGATGATGATCTTCGTCATCGCGTGGAGGCACACGAGAAGACTTCCAAGGCCCAGCAAGAAGCCTTGGACAACATCCAGCAAATATTAGTCCAGATCCTAACAAACCGGAACAATGATAACACAACTGGTAGTAATCACAAAAATGAGGAGAACAACAATGAACCTCCTAAGACCGATCATTCAAAGGAGGGCTCTTCAATCGATGCCAAAATAATCAAAGGCATCAAAGCTCAGATCGCATCCCTGGCCCAAAGGGATGAACTGGAGAAAGTAGGGGCAGTCCGTCCTTCCCCTTGGTATGGGATTCAATCCCATATCCGTCAAAGTTCAAGCCACTAACGTTGCACTCGTATGTTGGCAAGAGCTCGCCAAATCAGCATATTTACTACTTTTGATCACAAACTGGTAATGTAGTAGGTAATGATGCTATTATGGCTAGACTATTCATTGGCACCCTCAAGGGGGTAGCCTTTGATTGATTCAGGAGTCTCCCCGCGAACTCCATCAATTCCTGGCTCGACTTGGAAACCCGATTCCTCTCCCAATTCTATGAGGATGATACCGAGGTGATCATGGACACACTCCTTTCGGTAGTTCAAAAGGAGGAGAATTTGTACGGGATTACATAGAGAGATTTCACAATCTTTCTCTCATGTGCCCTGCAGGTATGCCTTTGCCTATGTTGCTTCAGACGTGTGGGCATAACTTTCTTGACAAAGTAGAACTTCGCATGGGCGCCGTCAAAGCCCACACTTGGAAGGAGCTTATTGAACAAGCCGAGATAGCTGAAAAATCAGTTAAAAAGTTTGAGACCCCCAAAAGCAGGTGGGGAATCAACAATAAAAGCGATGACACGCTGAATCTTCTGATACATAAGCATTGAAAGTATATGGATGAACTCGATCAAAGAAGGATAACTCCAATAAAACTTCAGAGTATCAGAGACAATACTCTTTCAAATATGAGCATGTGGTGACACTTTTCCACTTGCTCAACAAAAGCAACAAGCTCAAGTTGTCAGAGGCTTGACGTCCAGACGATGTGGGACTAACGAACGATCCCAATTATTGTCTTTTTCATGGGATGATTCATCATCTACTTACAGGTGCAATGTCCTTAAGGACAAAAACCAAGCACTGATTGAAGCGGGTGTTTTGACTTTGAGGTCGAAACATAAAAAGGCCACCGCCTAACTCCTATCCTGAAAGGGATTCTGGAGGTAGTCAACCTACTTCCAAAATCCATGGGTCTTATCCCATCAATAGCTAAAGTAATCGGACTCAAGCTAGTCCAAAGCTAAAGGCAAATCTTGCAATGTCTCTCGCAGCAGATGACACCGCACCAGCAACTCCTCTCAGTAGCTTTGAAGAGGAGACAACCGTCTCAACCGCTATTTAATGGCGACAGGCACTAGGTCTAGTAAATAATACTTGCGATAGTACAACCAGACCCCCGACGAGACACAACAGCCAACGATGTCGGAAAACGCACAGGGGGTTGGAATATGTCATTCCACCAATCAAATAAGAACAACCTTTCATAGTAGAGGCAGTCTAGTCGAGTGGAGCTTATCACCTAGCGAATCCAAACGGTGACACGCTCCTGATGCCAAACAACGACAAGTGCTATCCATGATCACGTTAACAATATACCTCTGATAAAAGAAGTACTATACATGATCATATTAACATTACACCTCTGATCATCAAGTCGGACTTGTCTGACTGTTTCATCTCCTCAAGGAGTCCCTTTCCACGGATGGAATCAATTTCAACCATCTCTACATTCTTCCTTCGGCAAATCAATTCAATTTCAAAATAATCTCGAATGAGCCGAATTCATCAAAGAAGGTTCGTGATGCATCCTTACAGGACCTTTCTAATGTTTTCACATTCATGTTCAGATTCGATGATCAGCTGTGACTAAAGTCTTGATTATAATGAACAAAAGTAAAACTCCACGAGGAATCTCGACTTACTCGATATATTTCCTGTGAAGTTTGTACTCCATATCCAGACACGAAGATCAGCTGAGAACCAAAGTCTTGATGAACAAAAGGTGACGCTCCACGAGAAATGTCAATCTACCCGACAAATTTCCCATGAAGTTTAGACTTAACTCTTTAATCCCCAGTGAGATTTTAGAGGTCACCAGTGGAATACAGAAATGTTCACTTCATGTGACACGATCTCAAGCCTTCGGTGAATAAGGCTAGAGGAAAACATTGACTTTTAAGCCCAATATAAAATCCTCAACAACTCATCATACTGAGGGAATAGCATGGCTAGCCCAACTCAAACAGTAGTTAGTAAAAGCATACCAAATCCGTTGACAGCTGAGGATTTGCTAAAAATCCTAAGGGACCTGATCCCGCTTTTTTCACTAAAGTTCCCTACCAATTCTTATCCATAGAATAGTAGGACCACAAAAGGCTGTATTCATTTTCCCAATAACAAATCACAACTGTCATGCTTAAAGCTCACGCCTCTGACAGTAAAACGTTTTCCAGACGGATCTTGCTAATATCCATAGCAGATTAAACTTCACTTATCATTCTCTTCCATAGAGTGACAGGTCCACTCAAATTGCTATTATGTTCAAACACCTCTAACAGTAAATAAATGCTTGTCAAGTTAACATCACACCTCTAACAGGTTGCTTTACAAATCCCAAGTGGAGATGCTGTCACGATCACTTCTGACAAAATCTCCTTCTAATTTCCCAGCAAAAGAGTTGGTTGTTAAGTTAATGATTACCTCTGACAACTTTTTAGGGAATAATCCTTTCCCTACCGAATTCCCACGGAGTTCTTTTTGTCACGTTAATGATTACCTCTGACATATAATCTCTTATGGGATTCATTTTCTAACTTTCCAGCGAGTTTCTGGTAGACTCCCCTCAAAATCTATTATTTTCCTTTCAAGTCCCCAATGGACTCTCTTGGTTGTTACGTTAACAATACACCTCTGATAATTTCTTCCAAATTGCATTCGAAGGCAGTACCAATTTTCCTACGGAATTTACAATCAAATTCTATTTCCTCTAGTAGAATTATTTCTTCTACCGTCATGTCCAGCTTGTCACCTCTAAACGGTAAAAATCCTAAGCTTGGTGGTTTCATAATCGGTTATGTCCATGTTACCTCTGAACCGACAGATAACCAAGTCTCATCTTCTAGTCCAGTTGGGACTACTCCTTTGTCGTTATGTCGAGTTCGCCACCTCTGAACGGCAGGATTCTGAGTCTAGCAACTTTCAATCAGTTATGTCAACATTACCTCTGAACTGACAGATGTCTAGATCTCTCCTCTTTATGGTACTCAAACTGTCAAGTCAAGTTCACCACCTCTGAACAGGCGAGTCTGATAATGTGTTCTCCTTCCCCTGTCAGGGCCGGGAGTTCTTTCTATCATGTTAATACGACTACCTCTGGATAGCGAATTGCAAATCTAGTGTTTCTTAGTTGGTTATGTCCATATTACCTCTGAACTGACGGGTGCCTAGATCCAATTCACCTTTGTAGTCCCTAATGGGCTAGCTGCTAAGTTAATGCGATTACCTCTGGCAGCGGATTCAGAGTTTAGTGCGTCTTAGTCTATCACATTCAGTTTGTCACCTCTGAATAGACCGGTCCCTAAAATCGAATTCACCTTCATTTTATCATCATGTCAGTTTGTCACCACTGAATGACAAACTTTCGAGCTTGGTGGCTTCTCAATCGGTCATGTCCAGACAATCACCTCTGAACCGACAGATAGCCAAATCTTAACTTTTCGTTTACTGTAATGTCCAGTTCATCACCTCTGAACAGTAAACATTCTGAATTTGGTAATTTCTAATCAGTTATGTCCAGTCAATCACCTCTGAACTGACAGATATCCAAGTCTCTACTTTTTATTTACAGTTATGTCTAGTTCGCCACCTCTGAACAGTAAACACTCTGAATTTGATAATTTCTAATCGGTTATGTCCAGTACGTCACCTCTGAACCGATGAATATCCAATCTCACATTTCTTTGTCATTATGTGTAGTTCGTTACCTCTAAACGACAAGGCTTCATGTCTGGTGATTCTTAATCAGTTTTGTCCAGTTTGTCACCTCTGAACTGACGGATATCTCGATCTAACTTTTCAGTCCAGTTGGGACTCTTCTCGCTGTTATGTCCAGTTTATCACCTCTGAACAGCGAACCCTCTTTTCTAGCGATTCTGAATCTGTTATGTCCACATTATCTCTGAACAGATGGATTCCTGGATCTGCTCCCTTTTGTCCCCAGTGAATGCTCTCCCTTTTAAACACCCGAGGCAAGTCAAAGTATTTCGAAATTCGAACCATCCCATTGCGGATTTATGAAAACTTTGAAGGGGGTCTTGTTGACACTCAAAAAAGACAAACTCTCAGACAACTTTTCAACTGGTCTGAACGACGTCTAACTTGTTGGCATTTACAAAAGACAAGTTACAGACAAGCTGACGGCCAGTTTTTGCCCATCTCCGAGGGACAAATCAGTGACTTGGACTCTACTGATCCAGTGAAGCAGACAGTAAGTCAAGGTTGCCTTTGAAGAGACCTAAGCAGGCCTAAGATGCTGAGTTAGTTCAACACTTAGCATCGCATGAGCTCAAGGGGATAGCCTCGCCTGAGAGGCTAAGTTTGTCTAGATTCGCCTTGAAGCTCTCCACAGAGAGCTAACTTACAGCTTCGCCTGAAGCTAATCTAGCTTCTGGCGCTAGAATCTAATTCAAGCTTGGCCGGAAGCTTTCTTGATGGCTTCGCATGAAGCTCTTCATAGCTCCACAGAGAGCTAATTTACAGCTTCGCCGGAAGCTAATTCTAGCTTCGTCGGAGGTTTTCTTGATAGCTTTGCATGAAGCTCTTCATAGCTCCATAGAGAGCTAACTTACAGCTTCGCCGGAAGCTAATTCTAACTTCGCTGGAAGCTCTCTTGATAGCTTCTCATGAAGCACTTCATAGTTTCACAGAGAGCTAACTTACAGCTTCGCCTGAAGCTAATTCTAGCTTTGCTGGAAGCTAATTCTAGCTTTGCCTGAAGCTTTCTTGGTAGCTTCTCATGAAGCTCTTCAAAGCTTCACAGAGAGCTAACTTACAGCTTTACCTGAAGCTAATTCTAGTTTCGCCGGAAGCTAATTCTAGCTTCACCTGAAGCTTTCTTGATAGCTTCGCATGAAGCTTTTCATAACTCCACAGAGAGCTAACTTATAGCTTCTCCTGAAGTTAATTATAGCTTCGCTAGAAGCTTCGTTGATAGCTTCTCTGGAAGAGGCTAGCTCCGCATGAGGAAAGTAACCACCCCACTAAGTTAGTGGGGGGAGTTAATGGGTAGTTACACCCATGATCCCTTATTAAAAGGAGCCAATTGAGGAGAGTTAATGGGTGGTTACACCCATGATCCCTCATTAAGAGGAGCCAATTGAGGGGAGTTAATTGGTAGTTACACCCATGATCCCTCATTAAGAGGAGACAATCAAGGGAATCATAACTCCCTATTGAGCCTATAAATAGCCCACTAGTAGGCTAGACTCAGGGTCTTGAAAAGATACAAGTCCAATAGGCTCACGGTCTTGAAGAAATTCAAGTCCAAGAGGCTTTTTGAAGAGCATAAGCTTCTTTGATGGCTTTAAAGCTTAAGCCAATAAGAGATCTACTCTCTCGTTTCTAAGATTTCAGATAATCACTTCTCTAATCCTATAAGAATCAATCAGGGTGGTAATACCCTAAGATCTTCCTCCCTCTCAAGGAATTTTTGAAACCAGGCAAGAAGGAATTCTAAAGCAGTAGCATTCGAAGATTGATCGCTCGCATCGTCAACGGGACAAAGTGGTCGCGTGCTGATCAGACTCCCACCGGCACATTTTCCCAGAAATCTCAGAGGAGATCTACTTGTAATTTTCTTTTTCTTCCTTTAAAAGAATTACTTGTAATTTCGCTCCTCCATATTCTTTTGTAAGTTTTCCTCGGATCAATTGAAGATGGAAAACACATACAAGGGTATAGAATGCAAGGTAGTAAATCTACTTAATATGAAACAATATGATGCACCAGAGTCAAAGAGTGATAAAATAGGGATCGAGTGGACCAAGATTTTACCCGCCACTATCTCTCCCGATGCTTCAGCTTCCTTGGCAGTCAAGTTGTATGCCTGGCCCTTCCCGTGGCCTGCTATAGCTCTGGTTCCTCTCTGGGCCTGAAGAAAAGCTTGTCGCTGGGGAGGAGGAGATCCTCTGCCTATAGGCCTGAGTTCCTTATCATTGGTGGTGCTGGGAGTGCTGGGGATGCTGCTCGTGCTGGAGTGCTGGGGATGCTGCTCGTGCTGATGGTGCTAGAGCGGCGTTCCAAGTCCTTTTGAATGGACAATCACCTATTGAGTAATTGCCGGATCCACATGTCAGACACAGTCCATTAGCTATTCTGTAGGTGTTTCTCGTGTGTCCAGGCTTCTGACAATACCCACATGCTATCTGTTGAGGGGGGTATTGGAATGGTCATTTGGCTAACGGGCACCGACTACTCTAGCGGGATTCCGTCTATTCATCTGTGAAAAGGGCCTCTTCACCTGCTTGTTCTGCATCTGGCTCTTGTTCTTCTTCTTTAGTCCCATTCCATTTCACAAGGTATGGTGAGGACCTGAGAGTATGTCTTCAGTTAATGTGGTATAAGGAGCTTTGAATGTCCATCTTCAAGCCCTATTGAAACCTACTGTCCCGTTCTCCTAATCGGTCACCATGTAGGATGCAAACCAACCGAGTCTCAGAAATTCAGAAGCGTACTCATCCATTGATCGAATCCACTGCTGTAACCTAATGAACTGCTCTTCCATTCTCTTCTGAGATGTTGCTGGGAAAAACCTCTCATAGAAGCCTTGAGAACTGATCCCAAGAGATGGGTTTCTCTAATCGAGCTTCTTTAGCTAGCCAACAGGTTCTGGCCACATCCTTCAGCTGTATCTTGGCCACTTCTACCTGGGTTTCATCAAGAATTCTGGCTGCCTTTAGAAGGTCAGTCGTGTCAGTCAGCCACTGCTCTACATCCAAGGGCCTCTCAGTGCCTGAAAAAATCACCGGCTGTTACCTTTGGAAAGTCTGACATATTGCCCAGCCTCTGCTCCCTAGGTGCAGCCAATAATCCTTGTCATAGAGTTCTGTTTGTTGCTACTGACTTTCCATCATCCCCTGGAGTATAGTCATCACATTGATGTTCTCTCTGTTAGAGCCGTCACGAGAAGTACCAGGATTGTTATGTGTTCCCCGCCTTTCCATATCTGGGTCGTTTGAAAAGATGACGAGAGAAAGGAACTGGAAGGTAAAAGATATAAGGGTCTCAGGATTCAAGGAGTATATCTCAGGGATGAAATAGATAGCTTCATACTTGTAATTGGAATGTACAACCATGACTCGTGTGACCCAGTTACAAATTAATCTCACATTTATTTGCTGACTGGTTGTACTGAAGATGTGAGAGCCTAAGCTCTGAAACCATCATATAACGCCTCGATCCCACGGGTACGGAGATGTTACTGCAACATACATTCACAGGGTAAGTAGACCCCACGTATGTCCGCTAAGCATCAGTACAATACATTAATCAGAATACAGAAGTATGTGGTATTATACATTCCAACAGAAAAAGTACAAGTGTTTAGTTATCACAGAGCGTTATTTAAATTACATAGATATTACATCATGAGGGGCACAAAAGTAAAATTTACAATAAACAAAGATTGGGGGATGCTCACGAGCTGCAGGATAGGAATCTCGCGAGCCGGTTAAAAGGCGGTAGAACTTGAAGGATCTACGGTTGATCCGACTGCTCCTTGAGGAAAGCCTGATCTTCCGCAGTGGGGTTCTCCTCGGTCCACGCTTCGGGGCCTGGACAAGCAAGTCCAGGGTTGGCAGAAGCAACCCAATGAGTATGTAAAAAGAATCCAGATGGTGTGCATCAGTAAATACATGTGTACCATGAAGCGTGTCGTGTACTCAAATCATGCAAGTATGGAATAACTACAATGAACATTATAACACAGAATCAGAATTTAAAGAATGTAGTCAGATTATTATTTTATTGTTATTACTCGTCTAATGCATATGTCTAGGAATGTGTCTCGGCGTCCCTGTCCACATACATCCATATACGGATAAGATGAGTTTGGTTATTGAAAACTAATGGGGATCAACAAACTATGTATATATTGGGTCCTGTGCATACCCGGGATAACGGCCAAAGGGCATCCAATACTGAGCCGAAATCGACCGCTAAGTCTAAGGGTTTTATTATATGCTCTGAAAGATGGAATTTGGACCAGGGGTGCTAGTACACCCCACCGAAACACTTGATGGAACTTTGGTAGAATTGAAGTTTCGTGCAACATTTAGTCATTACAAATACGTACACATATTGATTCCATCAGTTCCCCCGCCCCTGTTTAAGTTGTCTAATAATTACAGATTATATTCATGATGATTGATTTATGGAGATTAACATGAATATAATAACAGGATGATCATGTGAGATACAAGAGTATATGGTTTCTGTAGTATAACATAATAATAGGTGTCAAGTCCCATAAAGGTGATAATAAAGAGTTACGTGATTGGCATGATGGTGTCAATTTATCAGATGTCAAGGGAAATACATGTATGTATTGTGATCAACAACTGGTGTGTAGCAGGTCATGTGACATGGTAAAAGAACACAGTAGGAGTAAACATTTCAAACTACACACAACCATATCAATAACAGTTATTAATTAGGCTATTAATTGTTCATTCGGTCAGGACTAGTCAAGCTAAGGCAAGCTAGGCCGTGTCTGCGTTCGCTCGATACACGACAAAGTTTGGCTCCTAGTGGAGCTAGCTGTAGCTCTAGATGCTAACAAGCTCAACGAGGCTACGCTCGCGACGAAGCGGACGAATGAATGTCAGGCTAATGCGTGCAGCGAAGCTACCCTCGAATGAGCTTAGCTGTAAAGAGCAGAGCGCTGAGTGTTAAGCTCGCCTCCCGGCAGAGCTATATATAAAAAGCTTGAAGGCTAGGTAGGTACCTACAGAAGTGTTAGTACCCAACATGTAAAGTAAAAAGGCACAACTGAGAATAATGAGCGAGCGCGCAAAAGCGGAGCCGAGCAAGGCTGGAGCGAAGCTAGCGCACAGTGCTAGACGCCATCATGCTCGGTGTGGTTATTGCTCGCGGCATAGCTAACGTACGCGTGTGGAGGCATGTAAAATGCTCTGTATCACCCGTGACGAAGCCGCGCTTACGGTGTAACACACTCAAGCGAAGTTAGCGGCAAAGCTGAGTAAGAGACTCGTCTACCAGGCGGAGCATAAGAGAGACCTGATGGTCTATGTGCACTCCTCTTTTGAGAAAGTGGGCGAGAGTGTAAACTGTCTAAAAATCACTAAAGAAAAGTCATCAGATAGCAGAGTCCATACTTCAGACGCGAGACTAATCAAAGCCATTCATGCAACGCTAAGATGCAGGGATTGAAGCTTCCACCCCTGCATCACTGTAATGCCAAGACGTAGAGCGCGAGCTCGCGTCTCAATACCACTGCAGTGCCAAGATGCAGAACTCGAAACCTGTGTCCCAGCATCACTATAATGTCAAGATGTGAGGCTCAAAACTCGCGTCTCAGCATCACTACAAAGCCAAGACATGGGGCTCGAAGCTGGCGTCTCAGCAGCACTCGATGCTCGCGTATCACACCATATACCAAACGCGGGGCTCGAGGCCCGCGCCTAGCAAAGCTCGAGGCCCGCATCCAGCAGCATCTCAATGGCTAAACGTGGAGCTCAAGCCCGCTGCGAGTGAGCTCCGCGTCTCAGTTATAATGCCCTCATTACTAGGTCAGTTACTGTCCACGTAATGAGAGGAGTTAACCCCCCATTATGGAGGGTTTTTAGGGAACAGTTTTACCCCAGAAACCCCTATAAATAGCTCAATTTGCTATTGAAGAGGGGTGAGAATTTTTTGCTGAGGAATACTGATAAAGAATTAAACTCTTCTACCAACTTGCTAAGTTAAAGTTTTGCCTAAGTCTCTTTGAGATTTCATTAGATAGGAGTTTTGCTACTCCGTCCGTGATCCAAGGAGAAGATTTCCAGAAGAGATTGACGTTCACTCGGTCAACAAAAAACAAATTCGATTTCTACCACTAAGCAAAGAACCCAGTATTAAACAAAGGAGAGATCTAACCATTCTTCCTCTTTGTAATCAGATAATTGATCTATTGTAATTTTTTTACAATCAAATAAAGAATTTACATGCTTCAATTAAATTTTTTTCAAGGAAACAAGAGATGGCGACTCTGCTGGGGACTACTATCTCTACTGATGAGCAAGTTATGGCGCAAGGTGACATCACTTTCATGGGAAAAATGATCGAGTCACTCGTTTTGAAATTTGATCAGGTAAAGTATGAAGAGTTTCTCTTTTCTCAGGGTGGCACAACAGTACGGTAGGGTCTCCTCGGAGATCCGCTCTCTAGTCCCTTCAGAGACTTCCCCAAAGGTGGCCTGCGCAAACGTGCCATTTTTGGCCGCGTCGCTCCGCGTCAACATCTCCTACGAGACCCGCGAGGCCAACGTCATTGAAAGTAAATCTTGTCACGCCCCTTCTTTCAACATTCCTCAGCTCCAGGTTACCAGCGGTTCCGAACAACCCGTGAAGCATAATCGGAATGATTACGATGATAAAGGCATCACGCACATCGATAACAAATGAAAGAAGCTGGAAAAGCCATCTGTCCGACAGATACAAGATGCGAGGCTCATGCCTGCGTCTCTTCTGAACCGCATCAGATGCGCGAAGTCTGCGTCTGGATACCAAAATGCATATCTCAAGAGGCTCGCATTTCTAAGGCTTTACCTCACAGACGCAATGATCAATAACGCGAGGTCAGCATCTCTTCTTATAGACACGATACTCGCGTCTCTACGACAGAACGCGGGACTCATTTCTCAAGTATCGCCAGACAAATGCGATAATTAGCAACACGAGATCTGCGTCTCTTATCAGCAAAGGCACGAGACTCGCGTCTTTAAGCCAAAATGCGAGAGCCGCGTCTATTCTACAGAACGTGAACTTTGCGTCTCTGAACCCTGCACTCCTGAGACGTGCATCTCAGAGTTGCGGCACAAGGTTAACATTCGCTCTCTGAACCCTGCACTCCTAAGACGTGCGTCTCAGAGTTGCAATACAAGGTTAACATTCGCTCTCTAAACCCTGCACTCCTGAGACGCGCGTCTCAGAGTTTCGACACAAGGTTAACATTCGCTCTCTGACGGCAAGGGTCCAAAGGAAGCTGAAAAGTCTTTGTCCTTAGAGACTCGAGACTGGTCTCTTCGATCCCCCTCTGACAGATCTAAGGGATTACTTGACAAATTACAGGAGTGTTCATCAAATCACTCCACTATGCTGCTATGAACGGCTCATCACAACGGTGCTATCAGAATGGCACTGCAAACAGTTGGTGTTCAAACGGTTGTCATCTATATCAGTCTCTCGCTTGGCCAAAAGGCGTCGTTCTCGCACAAGGAGAACTTTCTCTAATGCGGAGTACCCTGAAGTTATTACAAAAATGATGGGTCCAAACACTACACCAAACAGGACTAAAGGGAAAGCCCCCGATTATTATCATCGAAGTCGCAGGGGGTTGGGCTATGTATCAACTCCAATCCCGTAAGCCTCTAAGTCTGAAGAATCATTACATCATAATCACTCGTCAGGTACGTCATCATAGGAGTCAGATTTTAGTGTCGGCAACATCTTCAAGAACTTTCGGTAAATATGGTTTCAATAAGCCACCCAGGATATGGAGATGAAGAAATAATCCAGTCAGATACAGATTTTTGGATCAAGACCAAAACACTCTCTGGGATATTCGCTTTGAACAACGCAAACCACCCATAGAGGATAAGGTAACCCAGATTAATTTGGGGATGAGGCTAATCCCAAGCCCGTCTTTATAAGCGAAAGCTTATCACCCCCCGAGAAGGAAGATCTAATATCTCTTGTACGAGAGTATATAGATGTTTTTTGCTTGAAACTATGAGAATATGCCTGGGCTCTACCCTCAAGTGGCTATGCATCGCCTCAACATCAATCTGGATGCGAAGCCCGTCAAGTAAAAGTAACGAAGGTTCCGCTCAGAGATAATGGAAATGATTAAGTTGGAAGTCAAGAAGGTTATAGACTCTGGTTTTATCAGAGAGGAACAACACCCTGATTAGGTAGCTAATATCGTCCCTGTCACCAAGAAGAATGGGAAGATTCAGGTTTGTATTGATTTTCGTGATCTAAATAAGGCGTGTCCTAAAGATGAGTTTTCCCCTTTCAATCATGGATGTCATAATCACAACACGTATGGGTTCGAATGAATGACTTTCATGGATGAATTCTCGAGATACAATCAAATTAAGATGTACCCTGATGATGAGAAGCATATATTTTTTAGACACTATTAGGGGTGTAGTGCTATACTGTCATGCCCTTTAGATTGAAGAACGTGAAGGCGACATACCAAAGAGCTATGGATACAATTTTCTACGAGCATATTCGCAAAACAGTGGAATACTACATAAACGATATTGCAGTGAAAAGCCATGCCAAAGGCAATCACATAGCAGATCTGAAGACAATATTCGATATCATGTGGGCACAATAATTGAAGATGAATCCCACCAAATCCTTCCTAGGGGTAGCTAGCAGTGAATTCCTCGGTTTGTCGTGACATCCAAAGAAATCCACCTCAACCCAGAGAAGTCTGCTTTGTCCAGGAGATGCATCTCCAAGGAATCTTAAAGAGCTTAGAGGATTGTAAGGGCGACTGGCATATATCTGGAGGTTTGTCTCAATCTCTCAGGACGATGTCAACCCTTCATCAAATTGATGAAGAAGGGTGTTTAATCATCTAGGATGATACTTGCCAACAAGCATTCGAGGAAATCAAGCGGTACCTCACACATCCACCTATCCTTACAGCTCCAGTATCGGGAAACCTTTCCTGATATACATTCGAGCTATGGATCATTCTCTAGGAGCTTTGTTAGCTCAGAATAATTATCAAGGACACGAGTAGACAATCTACTATCTAAGTAGAACTATGATCGGAGCTAAACATCTATACAACCTGATCGAAAAAGAATGCTTGGCGTTGGTATTCGCCGTCCAAAAGACGCAGCACTACTTGGTGGGCCAAACCATACACGTCATATCAAAAGTCTATTTTTTAAGATTGCTTATGATGAAGCATCATCACTGAATGGTTGATTGACAAAATAGGCCATGTTGCTCTCTCATATGAGATGGAATTCCTGCTACAAATGCTGTAAAAGGACAGGCAGTGGTAGACTTTTTGGCTGAGCACCCAGATCCAAGGACGACCAAACTTTATGAAGATCGCCCAGATGAGATCGCTGAAATTTGCTTGACCCAGACGTCTTTTGTAGAACAGGTGTGGCAACTCTTCTTTGAAGGTGCATCAGAATGGGTCCTCGAGAAAATATCGTAGCAAGAGTAGGGATAGTACTTATATCCTTACTGAACTACGTAATCCCTCATGATCTCTTCTTCAAACTCAGAATCAGAATTTACCTCAAGGGGTCATCCCCTTGGACCATGTAGCATATGTTGGAAGTAGTACTTCCTTCATTCGAGTCACTCTCCTTGTCATGTTGTGTTTATTCCCTAAGAGAGATGAAAGTGTTTCAGACTATAAAAGCCGAATCAATATTAGAAACTCTAGATAAATATTCATCATTTAGGGTTTGACTTTAAAATATGAATGGCTTTTTGCATTAACTTCAAGACGCTTGCCATTTATAAAGTAGGATTCTTTAATAGTGGCAAGATAAACATGAATTCCTTGGGCTTTGGGATACATTAACATCTTAACTTTCTGAGTTTAGAAGTTAAGAATATCAAACATTGGAGGTGCATGAATCCATGCGTGTATATAAACAAATATTTTGATTATCAAAAAGAGGATCTTTAACTCTAGGTTTTTAGATCCAATCAAGGGCACCAAGCTCTGATACCACTTGAAGGTCACCTAGAGGGGGGGTGAATATGTGACTTGCTAACTAATGCCAAATAAATGCAGAATTAAAACTAATATGCAAACTAAAACTATTATACTACACACAAAGTATAACTAAAGAGTGTAGTCGAATTCCTGTGAAGGGCTTTGGACATCTCCTTAAGATTCCTATAGCTTAAGAGTTGAGGTGCTACTATAGCTCTCTTGGTTGAACACAAGTGTGAGCACACAAATACAATATCATGCGTGTACTAGATGAGCAATTAATGAGAGCATGCAAGATATTGAACAATCCCAAGCATATATCAATTAAGCACAAGTTATATCGAGCATATAGAGATATGGACAATTAAGAGTATGCAAGATATAAAACACAAGTGAGTTGAGAGAGAGATGAGCAATCACAAGTGATTAGTCTCTAAAATTTCATATTTCATATAACATTTTCACATTTATTCAATATTAAATCCTGTTAGTAATACCTCTTGTGTATGTTTTTGTTGGCCCAGAGGCCTTCCACTCTAGTTTTGATGATGATTAACTCATGTAGTTATGTTTACTAATAATCTTGTGATGTTTAGTTTCAGATACTTTACTAAGATATTAGTAGGTGATTAGCTTCAACAAAGGTGTTTTGGAGCTTCTCACATGGTGATTCAAGAGCCCGAGCAATAAAGTTCATACCTAGCACTCGTTGGAGTCAAGCTCGGTGGATCACGGTTTAGATCGAGTCGACTTGAAGACAGAGTTTCGTCAAGAAGACTTCGGTACTTAGTTTAGTTTTTATTTTAGATCCATTTGTAAAGACTAGATAGTGTGATATGCTCAAGTTCACAACACACACACTTGTTTAAGTTTTCATGTTTATTGTTTTTCGGTTTTTGGTTTAACCGATCTTGGTTTTCATGAATAGATAGATTCAAAATAAGTTTACATGGTTTAATGTATATTAGATTTTTTTTTCTATATACATGTATGCTTCATATACTTAGACAAACTTATTTTGATATACCTATTCATGTATTTAGGTTTTGTATTTTAACAAAACTTGTTTTTTGGAATTATAGTCAAAAACTATGATATATATCTTTCATGTATATTGGATTTATATCCATATACAACATGCTTCAAGTTGTTTAAATATCATGTTTTTGTATTTGGATGAGTTTTTGGACAAAACGAATTTCAATTCAAAAATCCAAGTTTTGAAAAATACGAGTTTTGGTTTTCGGCAAAAGTTGTAAGTCACAAAAATGGTTCAAAAAGTTTGAAATATGTATTGAATTTTTTCACACATGTTTATATATCAAAGTATCATACTAAAACTATTTTTGTGGATTTTTAGAGATTTTATGGGAATTTATTGGAATTAAAAAACCTAGTTTTTCAGTCCCTTAATACTGCCTGCCAGGCTCTGGCGGTCGACAGTACCGGTCGACCGGACCCAGAGTTGGTCGACCAGACCGGTCGACCAACGTGCACAAGGATGTGCACGCAGGCCATCCCTTTAGGCCGGTCGACCGAGCGGTCGACCGACTGAAGGCAACCCACTCTCGGGTTGCCTTGGTCGACCGGCCGTTCGACCGGGCGGTCGACCGCCAGAGAGCCGTTGCTCTCTGGTTCAGGGCCCCGGTCGACCGGGCGGTCGACTGGAAGGCACAACGGTCATTTTTTTGACTGTCGACCGGTCGACCGGCCGGTCGACCGGAAGGCCATTTCTGGCCTAGTCAGCAGCCAACAGGCAAAATTTTCTAGGGGCTATAAATACCCCTTTCCCTTGGCTGTCTTGGTTAAGATTTTTAAGAGAGAAAAATTTCATACTTCCTAAGTGTTTTAAAAAGCAAAAGTTTTGGGTTCAATTCCTATTCTCTTTTTTGTTTTAAAGTGTTTTTATTCAAAGAAATAGTCTTTTGGGAATGTTTTTGGGTGATTTTCTTTGATCAAAATACTTTGTTTTCCACACTTAAGCTATATCATGCTATCCTATCTATAGGATCTTTATTTTGTGAGAAAATTTTATTATGGTTGACATAGACCACCAAGTTGTAAACTTCCATCTTTTGATATCCCTCTAGTGAGAGGTGATTGATTTGTGTATCCCTCTATTGTGAGGGGATTGTGGAAGTGGTGTTTGGCTCCCTTTAGTGAGAGGTAGAGATTGTTGGTTGGCTCCCTCTAGTGAGAGGTGGAGTTTGTGTTGGAATCCCTCAAGTGTGAGTAATTGTTTTGTATTGGCTAACTGCCTACCCTTCTTGTGTGAGGTGGTGTTTGTGTGGCTTTGTGCCTAGCCTCTGTGAGAGATTGTATTCGGTTGAGAGAGGAGTTGTGTACTCCCGGTGATTGTATTGCCCTAAATCCTCAGTGGAGGTTCCCTGTGTGGAGTCCTGTGTGGACAAGTGATTGGAATCCTTCTGTCTGAAGGCGGGGACGTAGAGCTGTGAGCTCGAACCTCGAAACATATTCGTGTGTTTGTGATTGATCCATTGTCTCTCTAACTCTCTCTCTTTACTATTGTGCCTTGCATCATTCATATTGCACATTCATACTTATATGCTTGGCTTGGTTTGTGTGCCTCACTTGTGCTTAACCACGAGAGCTTCATATAGCGCCTTAACTCTTATTCAGAGGAATCAAGAGGAGTTAGTCAAGAGCCCTTCACCGGGACTTCGGCTACAATCGTTTGGGTATTAAGTGTAGTTGCAATTAGTTTTTAAATTTTCGCATTTAGTTTCATTAGATTAGCGGTACACTTATTCACCCCCCCTCTAGGTGTACTTTCAATTGGTATCAGAGCCAAGTGCTCTGATTTGGGTCTTACAACCTAGAGTTAAAGATCCTCATTTTTTTTGCTAATCTACATTTGCATTTGCATTTGCACACATATATTTTGCACTCATGGATGTTCCTCCCAAGTTTGATATCTCTAGACTTGACATATGGAAGGTTCTTATGAGTTATCATTTAAAAGCCCTAGCCTTGCGTGTTTACCTTGCCATTACCAGGATCCTACCCTAATGATAGCAAGCATATAGAGGCCATGCAATAACCCTAAAGGCACTTAGAGCATCTCTTCATAAAGATTATTTACATGTGTTTTCTCACTATGAGTCCGCTTTTATAGTATGGAGCATTTTGACTTCTCCCGAGCTACCAAAGCTTATCGATAAGAAGAGAGATCTAGGAGAGACATGTCCGACGAACATTGTTTCATGGTCCAAGGGAATGACTCCCTTGAGTACATTCAGAAACTCAACTAGATGCTAGTTCTATTCATATTGTAATGAGTGTATGGAGGCTCAAGCCATGAATGATGAAACTTGCTAAAAATTGTGAAAATTTGATTTCAAATACACACTAATAAAAAGGAAAGACTTAGTTTAAAAGAAGAAAATAAAATTTATCTTCTAAACTTGATAATGTTTTGCAAGAAAGGGATGAGATTTCAAGTGAAAGTGACTCACTTAAATCCCAACTTGATCTTGCACTTAATGAAACAAAATTTTAAAAAAAAAATGATTGTGAATTTATTTTGAGAAAAATAGGATTTACTTCAAATTTTGATTTGTATTAAAAGAGAATAATTCTTTGAAAAACAAATTGAGTTGATTTCACAAGAATTGAAAGATTGCTTAAAGAAAAATGTTTCTTTGAAAAATGTTTAGACACCATGTTTGCCATGCTAGTGTAGCCTCTTCATCTAGCTCACCTATTGCATGCACTTCTTCTATAATTGAAAATGATATATCTATGCTTAAGAAGAATGTTGATTGTTTGGGCTCCACCTTGAGCCATTGTGTTTTGACCATACACGTTTTGAATCCTTGTTTCGAAAGAAACAAGTTTCCTCCTATGCTGCACACCATCCACGGCATACACATGCTTCGCACGTTCATGCACACAACACATGTATGCTCATGTGTACACTTGTACACATTGTGGGCGTAAGGGCCACCTTGCTAAATTTTGCTATGATAGAGCTCATGATGTAAATTTAGCAACTAAATTTGTTTGGGTTAGGAAAGGAACTAACCCCCATGGACCCAAAGAGTGTGGGTACCAAAGACCACCCCTATTGTTTTGATGTATGTGGGCTCTTGCAAGATGTGAGAGTTACGGTACCTTGAGGTGGATGCGTTCCGAGCTTAAAGAGGACAATTTGGATGCATCACTTTCAAGGGGAGTTTGGTAGGAGGACCACCATGTTTTTGGAGACATGCAGAGTTGCCCTCTAGGTTTTGGTAATGATCTCTTACTCCTCATTTATTGTTTACATGCTTTTCATATCATAGATTTTAGCATGTTTTGATGTTTTATGATTAGTATGTTATATGCCATGAGATTTAGATTAGTGATATATATGTTTAGTTATTTGAGACACCCATGTTTATATGGATTTATATCTTTGTGTTCTCACATTTGTGTTTAACTATGTGTATGTCCTAGATCTATGCATGTGCATGTACATATGATCATATGTATGTTTATGAGTTTTTGTTTTGTTTTCTATGCTTCTTGTTTGAATATTGTTGAGATGTTTGTTTTCATTAAGACTTGGATATATACTTGTACAACTAGTGAGCACAAATAGATTATTACATGTTTTGTGCTTGAACGCTCATTTGTACTTATTAGATGTACTAGTATAGCCTAGTTTTGATGATTCAATGCATTTGGACTTGTATTCCCATTTTATATATGTTTTCATGTTTATGTTTAACTTCATGTATATGTCTATCTTGTCCAACTATTGTCTATACATACATACACATCCTTTGAGCCACTTGCCTTCATGCATATACTTTTGGTGACTCATTATGTTTGGATATGTATGTATACTTTCGTTTGTACAAGACATATATATGCCTTAAAGATTAAATCGTTTTAATAATTTCATATTTTAAGGAATTTTATATTGAGCTTATTGACTATTTTCATGATTATATGTTTTCACATTACACTTGTACACTCATCTTATTATGTTTTCTCATGATTTTAGTTTCATGAGTCCTATATGAGCTTTATATCGTTTGAGTGTCAATTGTTGAGTGATTTTCATGTTTCATGAAATTTATTTTGATTTATTCCTTGCTTGAAGGATTTCGTACTAGTTTACAAATTTTCTTATAACTAGTTCGTATTCTTCATTTTGGAAGAATTTTCAATTATGCTAAACTATTTTCAAACCTATTTTTGAAAACTCCTTCCATCTACGGGCGGTTGGTTGGGCGACCATGCCTTGTATGCTAATATTGAAAATTCTTTTAAACATGTGATGAAATGGGCGGAAAGGAAATATGAGTTATACACTAGATCTTATTGTGTTTTCAATTGGTATCTTTGGATTTTTTTCAATTGGTATCACAATTGACATCCTTTTGTATACTCATATATGTTTTTATATAGTATGCTTTCACTTCTAATAGTATCAATTTCGATTAGTATTTAATTTTTCATACATATATATGCTTTATTTGTGCTTACTATATCTCTATATCTTTTGAGCACAAATTTTGATTATGCTAAGCTTGATTTCTTTAATGACTAGTTTATTTCAATTGATTATGTTTCAATTGGTATCGTATGCAAGCTTATGCAACATTTTATTTGGTATTTCATAAAGGGGGAGAAAATTCATGTTTCTACTTTCATTGGTATTTCACCTTTCATTATTTGGTATTCGACTCCCACACTTTATGGTAAAAATGATTGAAAAAGGATATTGATTATTTTTTGGTATCATATGCATTTAATGAAAAATTACTTTCAATGGTACTAATCTTTTCAAATTGATATCAGATTACCTATAAGTTTTACTTTCAATTGGTATGTTTGATTGATATCAAAATATTTGGTTGAATTGCTAAAAATGATTTATTTACTTACAATTGGTATTTAATTGGTATTTATTTACAATTGTATCAATTGGTATTTAAATCTATATTTGTTTTATATATCACATTGTGCGCTTTCAATTATGTACTTTCAATTGGTATATCTCATTGATATCATGATGCACTCAATTGATATATTTTTTTCTTTCAATTGGTATCAAGAAAGTTTTGTTTTGATTTCACCCCTCATTGATTTTTTTTTTAAGACAAAAGGGGAGAATATTGTTTTCTTTGACCCTTTATTGATGATTGACAAAAAGGGAGAGAAGATTTTGAGTTTTATATATGCATATGTGTGTTTTTGTTTTTGCATATATTGAGTTTAGAGAAAATGATTTTTTTAGAGTTTAAAACAAAAAGAAGGTTTTTTGAAACATATGTTTGATTTATGCATATTGATGCATATTCATGTTTAATATTCATTGAATATCTTATGTTTATTGCTATGTATGAGTTAAGGGGGCTTCCTTGAAGTTTAACTTTATCCATGCATATATAACTCCATGAGTTTTGTCATCATCAAAAAGGGGGAGATTGTTGGCCCAGAGGCCTTCCACTCTAGTTTGATGATGATTAACTCATGTAGTTATGTTTACTAATAATCTTGTGATGTTTAGTTCAGATACTTTACCAATATTAGTAGGTGATTAGCTTCAACAAAGGTGTTTTGGAGCTTCTCACATGGTGATTCCAGAGCACGAGCGACAAAGTTCAACCTAGCACTCGTTGGAGTCAAGCTCGGTGGATCACGGTCTGGATCGAGTCGACTTGAAGACAGAAGTTCGTCAAGAAGACTTCGGTACTAAGTTTAGTTTTTGTTTAGATCCATTTGTAAAGACTAGATGTGTGATATGCTCAATTTCACAACACACACACACTTTTAAGTTTTCATGTTTATTGGTTTTCGATTTTTAGTTTAACCGATCTTGGTTTTCATGAATAGATAGATTCAAAAACAAGTTACATGGTTTTATGTATATTAGATTTGTTTATATACATGTATGCTTCATATACTTAGACAACTTATTTTGATATGCCTATTCATGTATTTAGGTTTTGTATTTTAACAAAACTTGTTTTTTGAATTATAGTCAAAAACTATGATATATATCTTTCATGTATATTGGATTTATATCCATATACAACATGCTTCAAGTTGTTCAATATCATGTTTTTGTATTTGGATGAGTTTTTGACAAAACGATTTTTCAATTCAAAAGCCAAGTTTTAGAAAATACGAGTTTTGGTTTTCGAAAAAATTTGTAAGTCACAAATGGTTCAAAAAGTTTGAAATATGTGTTGAATTTTTTCACACATGTTTATATATCAAAGTATCATACTAAAACTATTTTTGTGAATTTTTAGAGATTTTATGGGAATTTATTGGAATTAAAAAACCTAGTTTTTCAATCCCTTAATACTACTGCCTGCCAGGCTCTGGCGGTCGACCGTACCTGTCGACCGGACCCAGAGTCGGTCGATCAGACTGGTCCGACCGACGTGTACAGGATGTGCCACAGGCCAGCCCTTTGGGCCGGTCGACCAAGCGGTCGACCGCTGAAAGGCAACCACTCTCGGGTTGCCCCGGTCGACTGGGCATTCGACCGGCCAGAGAGCCGTTGCTCTCTGGTTCAGGGCCCGGTCGATCGGGCAGTCGACCGGAAGGCACAACGGTCATTTTTTTTATCGTTGCCCGGGTCGACCGGCCGGTCGACCGGAAGCCATTTCTGGTCTAGTCAGCAGCCAACGGGCAAAATTTTCTAGGGGCTATAAATAACCCCTTCCCTTGGCTGTTTTGGTTAAGATTTTTAAGAGAGAAAAGTTTCATACTTCCTAAGTGTTTTAAGCAAAAATTTTGGTTCAAATTCCTATTCTCTATTTTGTTTTAAAGTGTTTTTATTTCAAAGAAAATAGTTTTTGGGAAATGGTTTTTGGTCTAAAAAATTCTATATCTATTTGGTGTTTTCCAAGTGATTTTCTTTGATCAAAATACTTCATTTTTCACACTTGAGCTATATCTTGCTATCCTATCTATAGGATCTTTATATTGTGGGAAAATTGTTTATGGTTGAGATAGACGATCAAGTTGTAAACTTCCATCTTTGTGATATCCCTCTAGTGAGAGGTGATTGATTTGGTATCCCTCTATTGTGAGGTGATTGTGGAAGTGGTGTTTGGCTCCCTCTAGTGAGAGGTGGAGATTGTTGGTTGGCTCCCTCTAGTGAGAGGTGGAGTTTGTGTTGGAATCACTCAAGTGTGAGGTGATTGTTTTGTCTTGGCTAAGTGCCTACCCCTCTTGTGTGAGGTGGTATTTGTGTGACTTTTGTTGGCCCAAGGCCTATCACCCTAGTTTTGATGATGATTAACTCATGAAGTTATGTTACTAATGATCTTGTGTTTATTACTGACAGATTTGCTATCAAGATCTTAGTAGGTTGGAGCTTCAATAAAGGATTTAAAGTCAAGTTTTGAGCTAGCACCGGTTGATTCAAGAGCGTGTGCATCCAGATCACATCATACTCAAGAGGAGTCTAGCTCTATGGATCGAGTTTGGACCAAGTCAAGAAGATGAGAGCCTTCAAGTGAAGACTTCAAGACTTCAAGTGAAGACTTCAAGAAGATGAAGACTTGTGTCTAGGTATAAGATTTTGTTTTTTGTTTAGTTAAAAATGTAAAGATAGATAGTTGGTGGATTGCTCAAGTACATATACACACACACTCTTGATTTAGAATTGTTTTCATAAAAGATTTTTTGGTTTACAAAAGATTTTTCTTTTGGAAAAAATACCTATTTGGATTTTGGTGATTCTCATGTACTTATCTTTTAACCAAACCAAGTTTAGAGATTTTATGACAAAAACATAGATATTTCATCTTGATTGTGTAGTGGATCATATCCATACACACTATGCCTTAAATGAATTATATATCTTGTTTTTGTATTTGAAGATGTTTTGGAAAAACAAAGTTAGAAACAATGTTTTGAAAAATTACGTTTTTATCATGGGCCAAATATTTCCAAGTTACAAAAATAGTCCAATCTTTATAACATGCCTTGATTTTTGTGCAAGCATGTTTGTATATTAAAGTATATTGGTAAAAACTATTTTTGTAGATTTTTTAGTATTTTATGGGATTTTATATGAGCCAAAAGACAAACTTTTTAATCCCAGAAAAAATTGTTTCAGGCTTCAGCTAGTCGACTTATACTAGCTTATAAGTCGACTAACCCTGAAGTCGGTCGACCGGGTTGGTCAACCGACGTGCACGGACGTGCACGTTTGATCGGCAGTGTGGCGGGCGACCGGGCGGGTACCGAAATTCAGAGATTGCTCTCTGTTTTTCTGGGTCGACCGGGTCGGACGAGCGTAGCTCCAACGGTCAGAAATCTGATCGTTGGCGGTCGATCGGGCCGGTCGACCGGCAGTTCTGACAGATCCCAACGCTAGTTTTCTGGCAGCCTATAAATTGGGGTCTTGTCATTGTTTTGAGCTAAGATTTTCAAGTAAGTTTTCACCAGTTTTTCCTGAGCTATTTAGAAATTTTTCCTCCACTTGATTTAGAGCAAATATTTCCAATCAAAAGGAGAGATTTATCAAGAGTGTTTAAAAGAGAATTTCTTGAGTTTTCCTCCACCACTCTCATCCTTGTTTTTCTCACACACACTTGAGAATCCATTGATTAATCATCCTATAGTGTGTTGTAGTGAGAGTGCTTTAGGTGATCAAAGTGCTGTGATCACCAAAGATCTTTTCTTTGTTCTTTGAGGAGACGGGCAAGTGTGCTCGTGATTGTTTGGGTCCTAGTGAGGACTTGGTGTTTTCGGGTTCGGGTGCGAACTCGTGTTTGAGGTGCGGCCTCGGCAGCCGGTGGGCTTGCGGGTGTGTATGGGACTAGGGAGTCCCAGGGCTTGTAGGTGTTGCGGCACCGAGGAGAGATCATTGGAGATCTTGCATAGTGGAAATCCTTCGTGTGTCGAAGGCGGGAATGTAGAGCAAGTGTGCTCGAACCTCGAGAACATACCCTTGTTTTTGCGATTGCTCACTCTCTCTCTCTTTGTCTCTTTATATCTTGCATGTGTTTATTGTTCATCTTTATATGCTAGATATACATTGTGTGCTTAATTGATATACTTGCGTGGGATTGTTGCTAACACTTGTATTCAAACCAGAGCCACGCGGCACCTCAACCCATTCAAGGGAATCTAGAGGAGTTTTGTCCAGAGCCCTTCACGGGGAATTCGGTAACACTCTTTTGTTATACATAGTGTTTAGTGTAAAAGTGTTAATTTGGTCATAGTTTGTTTTTTAGCTTCCGCATTATTTGCATCATTGGGCATTAAGTGACCATTAGATTAGCCTTCACCTATTCACCCCCCCCCTCTAGGGTGAACCTTCAATTAGTATCAGAACTTGGTACTCTGATTTTGGTCTAACAACCTAGAGTAAAAGATCCTCATTTTAGGCTAATCACAATATTTTTGTACCACACCATGGACTTCATGTCACCACCCATGTTTGACATTGTTAACATCCATATATGGAAGGTGAAGATGTCCTTGTACCTCAAAGCCTCTAGGTTATCATGTTTATCTTGCCACTAACTAAATGCATATTGTTTAGATGGCAAGAATTTTGAGGCTAATACAAAACCCTTCATGCTTAAAGTCTACCCTTGATGATGTTTATTTATCTAGAGTTTCTAACTTTGATTCGGCTTTTGTAGTATGGAATACCCTTATCTCCCTCGGCGAAAAAGATCAATACTATGCGTGGAGCGATTCGAACATTGGAAGCGACACCTCCAACGTGTGCTATATGGTCCAAGGATAACCCCCTTGAGGTAACTACGAAGCCGAGGATGAGGATTAGACATGTCTATGATGAGCTATCTACTTTTGTCATCTATTGCTTGAAAAGTAGGACATGAATTAAGAAAGAAAATAAAAATTGAAAAAGAACATTGCTTTGCATGCATATAGAACAAGATTCATTTAAATCTAGCATTGCATGTTTAGAAAAAGATAACAAAAATTTGAAAAAAGATTTTGATTGCATGCTTAAAGAAAATGATTCTTTCAAATCTAGGATTGCATGCTTAGAAAAAGAAAATAAAGATTTGAAAATTGAGAATGTTTTCCTTATTTCCAAATTGAATGATTTGTGTGAAGGAAACAATACATTGAAAAATAAAATTGATTTGGTGGAAAAACAAAAAAAGTTGTTTTTCAAGAAAATATTACTCTGAAAAGAAAATTTGTTGAAAAAGAAAAAGATTTTGTTTCACAAAAGAAAAAGAAAAATGATTCTTTATCTCATCATGCTTTACATGCCACCACTAATGAGATAAAAGTTTTGAAAATAAAATGGATGTTTGGTTCAACCTTGAACTCTTGTGCTTTTCAATCATTCTAGATTGGAGTCAATGTTTTCAAAGAAACAAACTCCACACATTCATGCACATCATAACCATACATTTGCTTATGTTGCACAACATGATCACACTCCTACACATAAGCATACTAAGGTGTACGTATGTACACATTGTGGCCGCAAAGGCCATTTAGCAAAATATTGTTATGATAGATTAGATCATTTTAATTTTGCTAAGAATAAAAGATTTTGGGTTCCTTACAACAAAGCTAACCCCCGTGGACCCTACAAGAAAATTTGGGTACCAAAACCCCCACCATTTGCTTGTGATGTAGGTGAGGGCTCTCACGAAACGTGAGAGAATTGGTTCCTTGGTAGTGGATGCAAATGGATTTGATGGACACACATTTGGAGCACCGCTATCAAGGAGGTTTTGGTGGGACAACCACCATATTTGGAGCTTTGGAGTTGGTAACAATTTCTAAACTCCTACTTTTATGCACATGCTTTTAATTTCATATATCATATAGCATGTTCATTTTTTGTGTGCTTCATGTGGTATTTACATGTTTAAATGAAGATTTTATCAAAACATGCATGTATACATATACAATTAGTGAATTACAATTGATTCATATATGATTGAACTTCATGCTCATTTGTACCCACTATATGCATATGTATAGACTAGTTTTGATGATTCTCTTTTATACATGTTTTACCTACTTTATGCTTTACTTCATGTATATGTCTTTTTAAATTCAAATCTAATAAATATACATGTATACCCGTGAGTTTCTTGCCTTAATGCAAACATCATTAATAGACTCTTTTAGATTTGGGATATGTATGTATTGTTAGGATTGGATTGATCATACATATACCATGAAGATTAGTGTTTTGATTTTTCGTGTTTTTGTTAAAATGTGACTTTTGATCTCTTTGAGCTTCTTTGACTATTTTCAAAAAATGCTATTTACATGATCGTTTAACACTCACACTTTTGTTAAAATCATTTTTGAGCTTTATTGACCATGAGTGCTTAAATTTTTATGTATCTAGTTATGTTTATGAAAAACATAAGATTTGATATATTCGAAGGATTTTTTAACTAGTTTTTCAAAAACAATTTATACTAGTTATTTGTTCTTCAAATAATTTTTTAGATTGACACATGATTCTATTTTTCTCAAAATTTGATGCTTCATGATTTGAATATTAGTTTTATGTTAGTTTTTTGTCAACACTAGGATTTATACTTGAACATGTCGTGGGCCACAAATAAATCTATTTATATTTGTGCTTGAACGCTTATTTGAACCCATGAAATGTGCTTGTATTGCTTGGTTTTGATGATACATACATTTTTAAACTTATATTCCCACGTTTTGGATTTGATTTATGATCATGTGTTTTTTCATTTCATGTATATGTGTATTTTGCCAAACTTTAAGATATACATGTATACCTCTTGAGTCATTTGCCTTTAATGCAAATCTATTTATATGGACTCATTTGTGTTTAAGAGATATATGTATACTTATTGTGTTGTCAAAACATACATATATCTTGAAATATAAAATTTTTTTAATTAAAAAAAAATTTTTTAATGTTTTTGAAGGATCTTTAACTAGTTTTTCAAAAAAAATTTATCTTTAACTAGTTAATTATTCTTCATTTGGTAGAGTTTTTCAAACTAAGCTTATTTTCAAATCTATTTTTGAAAAGCCCTACCATCTATGGGAGGATGGATGGGCGATTATGCCTTGTATGCTTCATTGAAAATCTTTTACCTTGTGCATATGAAGGGTGGTAGGTTATGAGATATACACTTGATCTTTTTGTTATGTCAATTGGTATCATTGAATCGTTTCAATTGGTATCATATGAACTTATTTTGTATATACTCATATTTTGTTTGCTTATATATGTATGTATCAATTTCAATTGGTATACTCATTTCATACATATATATGATTTTCATGTGCTTAACTTTCAATTGGTTCACATTTAAAAAAAAACACACAAAGTTTATGATGAAAAATAAAATTTTTGGATCATTATATGTTTACTATTGATATCAAAATGCTTCAACTTCATATTTGTTAAATGTCAATTGGTATCAATATGTTTTCAATTTGGTATCTTAAAAATTTGTTTGTTTTACAAAAGCTCTGATACCTTTAAAATTTTTTTTAAGAAAATAAATAATTTTTTTTTTTGGTTGATATGTTTGATTTGACCCCTTATTGATCTCTTTGTTTATGACAAAAAGGGGAGAAAAATTTGTTTGATTTGATTTTACTTTGAACCCTTTGTTGATGAGTGACAAAAAGGGGAGAAGTATTTGAGTTGAGTTTATATGCATGTTTTCATGTTTTCTTTGCTTAAGGGGGAGAAGTATTTGTCTTCCTTGTTATTTATGCATATATGTTTTTGTATTACAAATAGGAGAAAAAGATTTATTTTGTTTCATCTCCATCATTTGCATACATGTTTATGAGCTTCATTGCATATATTTATTATTTTGTGTTATGCATGAGTTAAGGGGGAGCTTCTTTGAAGCTTTACTTTAATCCATGCATATATAACTCCATGAGTTTTGTCATCATCAAAAAGGGGGAGATTGTTGGCCCAAAGGCCTATCACCCTAGTTTTGATGATGATCAACTCATGAAGTTATGTTTACTAATGATCTTGTGTTTAATTAGTGACAGATTTGCTATCAAGATCTTAGTAGGTGTGGAGCTTCAATAAAGGATTTAAAGTCAAGTTTTGGAGCTAGCACCGGTTGATTCAAGAGCGTGTGCATCAAGATCACATCAAGTACTCAAGAGGAGTCTATCTCTATGGATCGAGTTTGGACCAAGTCAAGAAGATGAGAAGCCTTCAAGTGAAGACTTCAAGACTTCAAGTGAAGACTTCAAGAAGATGAAGACTTGTGTCTAGGTATAAGATTTTGTTTTTTGTTTAGTTAAAAATGTAAAGGATAGATAGTTGGTGGATTGCTTAAGTACTTATACACACACACTCTTGATTTAGAATTGTTTTCATAAAATTTTTTGGTTTACAAAAGATTTTTCTTTTTGGAAAAATGCCTATTTGGATTTTGGTGATTCTCATGTACTTATCTTTTAACCAAAACCAAGTTTAGAGATTTATGACAAAAACATAGATATTTCATCTTGATTGTGTAGTGGATCATATCCATACACACTATGCCTTAAAATGAATTATAATATCTTGTTTTTTGTATTTGAAGATGTTTTGGAAACAAAGTTAGAAAACATGTTTTGAAAAATACAGTTTTTATCATGGGCCAAATATTTCCAAGTTACAAAAATAGTCCAATCTTTTATAACATGCCTTGATTTTGTGCAAGCATGTTTGTATATTAAAGTATATTGGTAAAACTATTTTTGTAGATTTTTTAGTATTTTATGGGATTTTATATGAGCCAAAAAGACAAACTTTTTAATCCCAGAAAAATTGTTTCAGGCTTCAGCTAGTCGACTTATACTAGCTTATAAGTCGACTAACCCTGAAGTCGGTCGACCGGGTCGGTCGACCGACGTGCACGGACGTGCACGTTTGATCTGGCAGTGTGCCGGGCGACCGGGGCGGTCGACCGAAATTCAGAAATTGCTCTCTGTTTTTCTTGGTCGACCGGTCGGTCGACCGTAGCTCCAACGGTCAGAAATCCGACCGTTGGCGGTCGACCGGGCCGGTCGACCGGCAGTTCTGACAGATCCCAACGGCTAGTTTTCTGGCAGCCTATAAATTGGGGGTCTTGTCATTGTTTTGAGCTAAGATTTTCAAGTGGGTTTTCACCAGTTTTTCCTGAGTTATTTAGAGGTTTTTCCTCCACTTGATTTAGAGCAAATATTTCCAATCAAAAGGAGAGATTTATCAAGAGTGTTTAAAAGAGAATTTCTTGAGTTTTCCTCTACCACTCTCATCCTTGTTTTTCTCACACCACACTTGAGCATCCATTGATTATTCATCCTATAGGTGTGTTGTAGTGAGAGTGCTTTAGGTGATCAAAGTGTTGTGATCACCAAAGATCTTTTCTTTGTTCTTTGAGGAGACGGGCAAGTGTGCTCGTGATTGTTTGGGTCCTAGTGAGGACTTGGTGTTTTTGGGTTCGGGTGCGAACTCGTGTTTGAGGTGCGGCCTCGGCGAGCCGGTGGCTTGCGGTGTGTACGGGACTAGGGAGTCCGAGGGCTTGTAGGTGTTGTGGCACCGAGGAGAGATCCATTGCGATCTTGCATAGTGGAAATCCTTCGTGTGTCGAAGGCGGGGATGTAGAGCAAGTGTGCTCGAACCTCGAAACATACCCTTGTGTTTGCGATTGCTCACTCTCTCTCTCTCTCTCTTTGTCTCTTTTATATCTTGCATGTGTTTATTGTTCATCTTTATATGCTAGATATACATTGTGTGCTTAATTGATATACTTGCGTGGGATTGTTGCTAACACTTGTATTCAACCAAGAGAGCCAACGCGGCACCTCAACCCATTCAAGGGGAATCTAGAAGAGTTTGTCCAGAGCCCTTCACGGGGAATTCGGCAACACTCTTGTGTTATACATAGTGTTTAGTGTAAAAGTGTTAATTTGGTTATAGTTGTTTTTAGCTTCCGCATTATTTGCATCATTGGGCATTAAGTGACCATTAGATTAGCCTTCACCTATTCACCCCCCCTCTAGGTGAACCCTTCAGCTTTGTGCCTAGCCTCTGTGAGAGGTTGTATTCGGTTGAGAGAGAGTTGTGTACTCCCGGTGATTGTATTGGCCCAAATCCTCAGTGGAGGTTCCCTGTGTGGAAGTCCTGTGTGGACAAGTGGATTGGAAATCCTTCTGTGTGAAGGGGGGACGTAGAGCTATGAGCTCGAACCTCGAAACATATTCGTGTTTGCGTTTGATCCATTGTCTCTCTAACTCTCTCTCTTTACTATTGTGCCTTGCATCATTTCATATTGCACATTCATACTTATATGCTTGGCTTGGTTGTTGTGCCTCACTTGTGCTTAACCACGAGAGCTTCATATAGTGCCTCAACTCTTATTCAGAGGAATCAAGAAGAGTTAGTCCAGAGCCCTTCACCGGGAATTTGGCTACACTCGTTGGTTGCATTAAGTGTAGTTGCAATTAGTTTTTAATTTTCGCATTTAGTTCATTAGATTAGCGGTACACCTATTCACCCCCTCTCTAGGTGTACTTTCATGTTTCTAGGTTCATGGTATGAAATAAAGAAGAAGCCTAAAATCCCATTCATTTGGTGATATTTAAAGCCTACAAATATAGCAATTGACTTTTGAAACCTGAATTTGCCAAATCTGGGAGCGAATTTCGATAAACCGACATCAGGTATAAAGGGGGGTGTGTAGCAGAAAGCTGCACAGCCTGGCGCGATGCGCACGACCCCAGAAGGGCTGCAAAAACGCAGCAAAAATCACGTTTTCACGGCCTAAGGTGGGGCCACATGTCGAGCTTTAACACGTGGCCCGGTGATACCTCTTTGGTGCCCCTTTGCCTATAAATACCCCAGATTTTTTAGAACAGAAAGAGGAGAGTTTTTAGGGGTAGTTTTCTCTCATTTGTGTAGTTTAGTATAGTTTTTTTCCTTCTTTTGTTTTTCATTTTCTTGTAGATCATGTAATAGGGAAGAGAGATGCATAGGATGAAGGTTAGGGTTCTTGTAATGGAAGGTGACATTCTAAAGGTTCTCTTCTTATCTCTATTGATTTTCTTCTCTCTAACTCTTTACATGCTTAGCTTTTTATTCAATGGCAGCTAACCACTAACTTGCTTACTTCTTACTTGATAATCCACATGAATCTATTAGTTTCTACTTGGTCTTGCTCTTGCAAGAGCCATTGATGGCTCATGATGATGGATTCTATAACTCTAATATCTAACTCTCTAACAAGTTACCATTAATTTATTCCATGCTTGCTCTAGTTAGTTTTGATTGTTTAAGTGTAACTTGCTCTTGTTTGTTAAGTTTGGATGTGAAAGTGATCTTATGGGTCATACTTTGTAAAACTCTTGAACCAAAGACTAGTGATGGCCAAGGATACATGTGAGGTAACCATCACTAAGAGGTTAGCATGGTTAGTGGAGCCATTAGTAGTTAGTAGCCATGAGTCATCTTTCTTTTTCACTTTGTTTTAGAAATACTATAAAAAATCACTAATATCTTCTCTTCTATGTTCCCACTTCTTCATGTTTCACCGTACTCTTCTTCTCCCCACCTTTTGTTTTATTTTCTTTTGATCCTTTGAAACGTTGAAGAAACTTTAAAAAACATATGAACATACCGTGAGAGCTTCTATCTCCTCCCGTCCTTGTGAATTCGACCTGTTTAGCCTTTATGTTATAATGGAAGTATCGAGGAAGCTAAAGCGCACACGCTTTAACTCTTGATTTCAAAATGACACTTTTAGTGTGCGGTTTTCCCCCGCTCAAATTTTGGCATCGTTGCTGGGGATAGGAACGATTTGATTTCACATTTTTATTAACTTTTTTTCTTTGTTTTTAGTGTGCAGGTCAAATTTTTAGCATTACAGAAGTCCACACTTGTTTTTGTGTGGTTAGGTAAATTCTTGTATATTACTATATTCTGCTACTAGTTTCTGTTTATATTACCTGTGTAACGCCCCGATCCCAGCGGGTACGGAGACGTTACTGCAACGTATATACGCAGGTCAGAGATACCCTCACGTATATACGCTAAGCATCAGTACAGGCAAGAATCAGAGTACGGAAGCAAGTGGTGCATTATACATTCCAACATATGAGTACAATTACAAAGTTATCACCAGAGGTGATAAATATTACAATAATATTACATCACCTGATAGGCGCAAATGCGAGAATACAAAGAGATGTACATATATGAACAGTACAAAAGGGCGCTCACGAGATAGCTGGAGGAGCCGCGAGCCAACAGGGGAAGCAAGGATGGGACTGGAGCTACAGCTGATCTGACTGCTCTGCAGAAGTGAACTTGGTCCTCAGCAAGAAAATACCCCTTCAGTTATAAGCTTCGAGACCTGGACATGAGAATCCAGAGGAGTCAGAACTCCCCAAGCGAGAGGTGAGGTAAAAGCCAAATGGCGAGCAAGGACGAGCACAAGTGTGTATATAACAAATGATATCAGGTAGGAAGTACTCATGATATGATCAGATAAGAACAGGAGACAGGAGGGTTAGAATACCAATATAGCAGTATGAACAGGTATGACATAATCATCATAAAACAGGAAATCCGATATAAAACCCGATTACGAGCAAAACAGATTGTATAAGCTTAGGTCACGGCTCCATGAGACTAGTACATCGAAGGAATAATCCAAACAAGGAAACCCTCATCTATATACCTATATCTCATATCATCGTAATCCAAGCACATACAACCCGAGTTTCAAAGTGGTCATAACAGGAACACATAACAGGCATAACAGGAGTACATAACGGGAGTCATAACAGGAATCATAACAGGAGTCCATAACGGGCATAACAGGAGTCTTTATTATTATCACTCGTCTGACGCATATATCTAGGTATGTGTCCTGGTGTACATCCCAACACACATACATCCATATATAAGTAAGGCGAGGTTCGTTATTGGAAGCTGATGGAGAACTGATAGCACTTCTTATAGTAGTTCCCGTACGCCCGGGACCAGCCATATGGGGGCCTTAAATCCCCCCTAACACGCATCTTCTGAGGGCCTTAAATCCCCCTAACACGAATCGTCAATATTTTATTCCATTACTATAAGCAAGGCATCATTCCGCATCCATTACTTCCTCCATTCCCCATGCAAGTTATCCTTTTTTATGGCTTGTTAACATAATTATCAGACTACGGGAATGAGTAGGATCATAACTTGTCATAACAGGAAGCATAACAGGAGTCATAACAGGAGTCAGGCATAACTGGAGTACATAACAAGATCTGGTACTACACTCCCGTAATATGGTAATCATGGGTGGAGAGTTAATCATAACAGGTATCAGTATAATTATGGTAGTGACAAGTGACTTGGCAGGTAATATGCCATAACATAACAATATATAATACAAGTCCCGCGGATAAGGTCCACATTCAAAGAAGTAATTAACCACAGCAGACAGCCAAAGTTAGTCGACTAGGGAGAGGCAAGTAGTCGACTTATAAAGGAGTTAGTCGACTATAGAGAAAGGGGTAGTCGACTAATAAAGCCATGTCTCAAAGGGTCGCGTCTTCAGGAAAAAGTTAGTCGACTACAGAGAAAGGGGTAGTCGACTAATAAGGTCGCGTCTCATAGAGCCGCGTCTTCAAGAGAAAGTTAGTCGACTAGGAAAAAGGGTTAGTCGACTAATAAGGTCGCGTCTTCAGAAATAGGGTTGCGTTCAATGAGTTAGTCGACTAGGATAAGGGGGTAGTCGACTAATAAAGGGTTCAAGTCGACTAATGACTGGGTCAAGTCGACTAACAGAGTGCAAACAGAGAGCAGAACCTGACTTTTGAGGGTTGCGTTTATTGATAAAAAGTACAAGTATGAAAATAGTTATCCATGTCTTGGCGAGTAAAGTTACTCGCCTAAAATGTTCCTTTGATGCGTCTGACGAAGAAGAGCACGCCCCAATCCGAAAGGAGGGCACCGGCCTTAGAGTCTTGCCAACGGAGAAGAGCGCGGCCCCAATCCGAAAGGAGTGACCGGCCTTCACAAGGGAAGGAGGTTGATGGTGCAAGTATAGTTCACTTTGAAAAAATGGGATTTTGCAAACGATGTTACGGGGAGCGACGAGTTGGCTAGAATGAAAGAGCTCGCCGAGGAGTTGATATTGGTGTGGTTCGTGGTGTCCAAGTAGGTGTAGGTGGTGGTGGAAATGGTGGAGAAGGTGTGGTGAGAATGGGTTGTTTGGTGTTTCTTGGTGTTTTATGGTGGAAAAGAGGAAGAAGAAGATGATATGGGGGTGGTGTTGTTGTTGGAAATGGAAGAGGAGATGGAGGGGAGAATGGTGGTGGAGTTTGTGGTGAGAACGAAGGAAAAATGGTGGAGGAATGGGTGGCCAAGGAGAGAGAAGGAGGCTCTTTTGGGCTGCTGTTGGCCTCTCTGTTGGCTGCAAAAAGAAGAAGAGAAATGAAAGAGGGAGAAGGAGGGAGTGGTTATATAATGGAAGGAGATATAATATAATGTTTGTTGTTCTCTCTCTTCCAAGACAAAAGAGAACGCACAAAAAGAAGTTGTGTCTCCTTCTCCAAACGCAGCCCTCCACCTGCGTTTAGGCCAAAATGGGCCAAACGCGGGAATTAAAGCCGCGCCCAGCGAAAAAGCCAAAAAGCTGCGTTTAACAAAAGGACAAAAGTCATAATGACTTGATTGGAATTGATAGCAGTGCATTAAATGCAGATAGAAATGGAATCTCCGCATTTAAGATCAGATCCGGGACTGAGGATTCTCGCGTCTGAGGAGGGAGAGAGAAAAATAATAAATATAATATCTGGATAGATTCCGTATTCGGGGAAAACACCGGAAACTCCAGAAAAGCCCGAAAAATGGAGTAACTCGGAAAGCTTCCAAAAAATTCTCAAAAATAATAAATATTATAAAAAGATTTTTGGTGAAATCGGTTTTCAGAAATAAAATCTCATTTTCAAAATAAAATGCTGAAGTCAACCGTCAATCTCGGTGTACACCGGATTGGCCGGATTTTGATAAAATCGGAAAATTCTCAGAAAAAGTATTTAGATAGAAAATATAATTTTAAGAAGTTATAGAAAAGCCGTTTCTTGAAATTCAACTCCGTTTGTAAATTAAAATCCGGGAATTGGTCAGCGGTACTGGTCGACACCGTTTTTGAAGACTTTCAACTTAATTCAGAAAAATTCCAGAAAATCATAGAAAATCTAAAATATTGAAAAATGATGTTTAAAACTGAAATCGGTCAAATTGGAATAATGAAAACACCAAATCGAGCAATTCACTAGGATCGGGTTCCCAGTTCAGACTAGGGCTGACTCCGGGTCCGTGAATCCGGATCTAAGACAAAACGATCATATAAAGAATTCATAATACAAAACAAATACAGGAAGCAAATCGAAAAATACGATCGAAAAATCTGAATACGCAACTAAGTACGTATTCTGGGAGCGGGGTGTTACAACCTGTGCACTGTAATAATTTTAAGAACTAAAATACGATAATTGAATGTTTTAAAATGGTTTAGACATTTGCATCTAGAAACGTGTCAATTTTCATTCCAATATACTATATTTTATTCTTCTGTTGTTGTGACATGGACCAAGGTGTACATATGATATTGCATAGAGCATAGGACAAAACATGTGGGTGATTTACTCGCTTTGTGTATTCATTTCTTTCTATATTGCACACTTGCACGAATCGGAGTTAAGGACAAAAACCCAATACAAGATAAGGTGGGGAAGTCATTACCCTTTCTTAGCCCAAAAATCACCTCCCCATTCACACAACCTAACCCTAAATAAAATTTCCTAGACGTTGGCCCCTAGGAACATCTCAGACTCATTTAAGAGATTGACCTAAGGGGAAAGTTGTTAGAGTTTGACTCTTGTAAAATCGGTGTCAAATGTTCGAAATTGAGAGGCGAAACTTCAAAGAATAGTGGTTTGGCATAATTAGGCCAGTTGCTCTTGCACAGATACCCCCCACTAGTCTTGCCCTTACCTGGCCGATTAACTTGTGGTCAGATTTTTATAAGGTACCTCCCGTAGACAGTCTAACCAGTTAGGAGTCGTCTAGGTCTAAGTCAACCCTAGTATAGGCTTGTTTTCTTTTTTTTTCTTTTTCTTTTTCTTTATTTGTTGTTTGTTTGTTTTTATTTTTTTAAATTGTGATATGGATTTCAACCACAATAATTTTTTTCAATCTTAATATGAATCCATATTTCACCCCGACCTCATTTGAATCGGATAACTCTAACCCAGCTATGTACAATATGAACAACCGTATAGGCCGGACTGGGATTATCTGACTCAATAAGACCCATACCCCTAATCCTATAACAAAGATTTTCAAAATAATTTGTAACGCCCCGATCCTGCGGGTACGGGGACGTCACTGCAACGCATATACGTAGGTCAGAAATACCCTCACGTATATAAGCTAAGCATCAGTACAGGCAAGAATCAGAGTACGGAAGCAAGTGGTGCATTATACATTCCAACATATGAATACAATTACAAAGTTATCACCAGAGGTGATAAATAATACATTAATATTACATCACCGATAGGCGCAAATGCGAGAAAATATAAAAGGGCGCCCACGAAATACTGGAGAAGCCGCGAGCCAACAAGGGGGAGTAAGGATGGGACTGGAGCTACAGCAGGTCTGTCTGCCCCACAGAAGTAAGCTTGGTCCTTAGCAAGAAGGTCCCCTTCGGCCCAAGCTCCAGGACCTGGACATGAGGATCCAGAGGAGTCAGAACTCCCCTAGCGAGTGGTGATGCAATTGCTAGCTGGCATGAAAAGATAAGCATGTAGAAGCAAGTAGATACATACAAGTGATATCAAGCATGAAGTACTCATGGTATGATAAGATAAGAACAGGAGACTAGAGAAGTGGAACAGGATGTGAACATGTATGGTATAATAATCATAAACCTGGAATCCGATGTAAAATCCGATAGAAGCAAACTCAGCAAAGCATTCAACAGATCCATAGTTGACATCTTTTATTATTATTACTCAACTGACCCTATATCTAGGGTATGTGTCCTGGTGTACATCACAACACACATACATCCATATATAAGCAAGTCGAGGTTTGTTTAGGAATCTGATGAAGAACTGATAGCTCATACTTATAGTAGTTCCCGACCGCCCGGGACACAGCCATTTGGGGGCCTTAATCCCCCTAACACGCATCTTCTGGGGGCCTGAAATCCCCCTAACACGAATCGTCAGTTCTGGTATTCCACTACTATAAGCAAGGCATCATACCGACATCCATTACTTCCTCCCATTCCCCGTGCAAGTTATCCTTTTTATGGCTTATTAAACATAATTATCAGATTACGGGAATGAGTAGGATCATAACTGGTCATAACAGAGCACATATCATAACAGGAGTACATAACAGGCATAACAGGAGTCGTAACAAGCATAACGGGAGTTCATAACAAGAGATCAGGTACTACATTCCCGTAACGTGATAATCATGAGTAAAAGTTTTTGTAACAGGTATCAGTTTTATCATGCCAATGACGAGTGTTCATGAAGATACAAGTAATAAGTCAAGGTATCATACCGGGTGTCAAGTGATAGCATGACAAGAGGGTGATATTTGTCAAGTGACAAGTCATGTAATAACAAGGGGCAATTATCAGGTAGTAGTATGTCGGGTGTCAGGTGATAACATATCGGTTGATAAGTGATACCACTAAGAGGAAATGCGCAAGCTGGAGGCACAGGCAGCGAACAGAGTTTAGACACTAATACGCTTTGGCGAGGTTACCGGGACGACTCGTTTTAGTATACGAGTAGAAAATCCGGTAGCAACTTGCCTAGACGAATTTAGTGAATAAAGCGCTGAGCGCTAAGTATGCTTACCAGATGGAGCTGAGAAACCTGACGGTCCCAATCACCTCTCTTTCGAGATAGTGAGAGATCGGAGGCTGAACTGAGAAACCTGACGGTCCCAATCACCTCTCTTTCGAGATAGTGAGAGATCGGAGGCTTAACTGAGAACCTGACGGTCCCAATCACCTCTCTTTCGAGATAGTGAGAGACCAGAGGCTGAATGGCCGCATGAGTTTGTTCTATCCTATTACAAGCATTACAGTATATCAGTCCGGTTCAAGTGAAGACATGCCCACAATTTACAACACACACACCCGTACAACCACATCGCACAGATACTAAAGACAACATAATAATGATTTTAATACAAGTCTATTTTCTGGCGAGGAAAATCACTCGCCTAAATGCCACTTTTGAAGCTTTGCGCGTCCGATTCCCCGGGAGAGGAAAATACCAAGCGAGCAAAGGAAAGGGGGCTTGGCCTTTGGGTGGCCGCCGGCCCTAGGTGGTGCGCCACCCCTTGGTGGTGGCCTAGGGAGTGGCCGGCCCCAAGGAGAGGGAGGGAGAGAGGAAGGGAAGGTGATTTCCTTGGTGGTGGTGTTATTTGGTGAAGAAGATGGATTTTGGTGGAGTAATGAAAAGGGAAATGAAAGAGGTGATGATGAAGGTGATGTTGGAGGTTGAAGTAGTTGAGATGGAGGTGTGTTGTGGTGATAAGAGTGGAGATGGTGGTGATGGAGAAGAAATGAAAAGGAGATGGTGGTGAAGATGGAAGATTTTGAGTGGTGGTGATGAATATTTAGAGGTGGTGAAGTTGTCGCCGGAAAAGTCGCCGAAAGATCGTCGGAGTGGTCACCGGAGGTGTTGCCGGAGAAGAGGGGCTCGGCCCCTTGCTAGGGAGGGTGGCCGGCCTAGGTATAGGTGGTGGAGTGGTGGTTTGGTGAAGGATTTTAGTGGTGGTGGTATGTTTGGAGAAGGTAAATGGGGTGTTTGGATTTTGGTTGAGTTTTTGGAGTTTGTGGCGGTTTAAATGGAGATGGAGGAGGAAGAAGATGAGGTAGGGAGTTGGAGAAGTTGTAGTGGTTGTTGTTGTGGTGGAGGTGAAGGAGGAGTTGGTGGTGGTTAAGGTTTTGGTGAAGAGAAAATGAAGTGGAAAGGAGAAGGAAAAGTTTATATATGAATTGGATTTGTGAAGGTGATGTAAAAGTGTTTTAGGGAGGGGGTTTTTTTGTAAAATGGAGGGGGGAGGTGGCTCTTGGCCGGCCATGGTGATGGGAAAGGGGTTTGAGATATTTTGGAGAAGATATTTTTTTGGTTGGAGAAGATATTTTTGGTGAAAGTTGTAGAAAATAATGGAAGGATGGAGAATGTTGGAGAATTTGGTGGAAGGAAAAAGAAGGAAAGAAAAAGGAAAAAGGAAAAGAAAATGAAAAAGGAAGATATTTTTCTTGGAAGAAAAAGTGAAACTAATTAGAGTGGCGGATTCCCGGGATTCGGTTGTGGATGCGGAAAACTTTCGGAAAAATACCGAAATCGTCCGAAAATCAAGTATCTCGGAACGACCTGTAAAAATTCTCAAAAATCAAGAATATTATTCTAAGAATCATGGTGAAATTCGTTTCAAGAAATTCTTTATAGTTTTTAAATTAAAAATCTTGGAATCGATCGTCAATATCGGTCGACACCAAATCTGGCAGAAATTCGATAAATTCTGAAAATTCCCGAAAAATGAATTAAAATAGTAAATATTATTCTAAGCAATTATGTTAAAGTGGTTTCTCAAATTGGACTCTGTTTGTAAATTAAAATTCTAGGAATAAACCAGCGGGACCGATTAATCCCGATTTTAGGGTTTTTATAAAAATAATTCAAAAAAAATCTGAAAAATCATGAAAAATCTAAATATTGAGAAATAGTATTTGAAATTAAAATTAGTTAATTTAGACTACCTGTGAAAGACTAAATCAATGAAATCAAAAAATTATGATCGAAAATTGAATACGTAGATAAGTACGTATTCCGGGAACGGGGTGTTACATTCCACCCACCTTACAAAAATTTCGTCCTCGAAATTTCGATAAGGGGAAGATGAACACAGGAGAGACTAGGGTCGACAATGAGAATAAGATAAAGTGGAATATTTAGAAAGATAACCAACCCAAAGTACAAAAGATCATGGGTAGCTGTTACAAAGGTAACCACTCAAAAAAGATCAGGGGTAATTGTTACAATGATATCCTCAAAGTCTCTGTTCTGGATACTGGGCTTCGTATTCTGCTGCTGCTTCGCCTGATGCCTCTACTGACATGTTGTGAACTTGGCCTCTGCCATAATCTGCTCTTGCTCCTCTCTGTAATTGATCACGCTGCTGGGTGGGAATGGAGCTCTTCGGCCAGTGGGTTCTGGGTTCCCTCTATGTGTTGGGGCTGGAAGTACTGGTCTAATTGGTGCCATATTTCCTACCCTTCTGAACGGGCAATCTCTTATTGCATGACTTCCAGTTCCACAGGCTAGGCATAGTCCGTTAGCCATTCGACAGTCTTTCCTATAATGTCCAGGCTTGTGGCAGAAGCTGCATATGATCTCTGGAAGAGAAGGTTGGAATGGTCGTTTGACTATAGGTCCATTGATGGGCCTGGCTGCGTCTTCTTCGTTCATCAACTGAAAGGGTCTCTTCATTGGCTTGTTCTGTACCTGGTACTCATTTTCTTCTCCAGTCCTCGTTCTACTTCACGGGCAATGGAGAGAACCTGGGAGTACGTCTTTAGCTGTTGAGGAATAAGAAACATCTAAACATCCATCTTCAGCTCTTGCTGAAACCTGGTAGCCCGTTGCTCTTCATCTGTCACCATGTAGGATGCAAACCTGCTAAGCCTCAAGAATTCGGCGGCATATTCATCCACTGACCGATTTCGTTGTTGTAGCCGGATAAATTGTTCTTCCATTTCCTTTTGAGCTGTTGCAGGGAAGAATCTTTCGTAGAAACCCTTTGAGAACTGGTCCCATATAATAGGTTTCTCCAGTGTTGCTTCTTCTGCCAACCACCAGGTTCTGGCCACATCTTTCAGCTGTATCTTGGCCACTTCTACTTGGTTCTCCTTAGGGATTCGGGCTGCATTCAAGAGATTCGTTGTGTCTACCAGCCATTGTTCTGCATCCAAGGGCTTCTCTATGCCTGAAAAGATCGCCGGTTGTAATCTCCTGAAGTCTGATACGTTGCCTGGCCTCTGTTCTCGGGGTGCAACCAACAGTCCTTGACGTTGAAGCTCTGTCTGTTGCTGTTGACTCTGCATCATCCCTTGAAGTATTCTCATCATACCATCATTGTCTCTGCTTGATCCATCTTGAGAGGTATTAGGACCATTGCGTGTTCCCCGTCTTTCCATATCTGAGTTTGGTTGAAGGGGTTGCAAGAAAGAGCTGGAAGGTAAAAGATTGAAGGGTCTCAGGATACAAGGAATGGATCAAAGAAAGAGAAAGATAACTCTGTACTTGTAGTTGGATTGTATAACCAGGACTCTTGTATTCCAGTTGCAAATCTCTTTACCATTAATCTGCCATCTGGACGTACAGAGGATGTGAGAACCTAGGCTCTGATACCATCCTGTAACGCCCCGATCCTGCGGGTACGGGGACGTCACTGCAACGCATATACGTAGGTCAGAAATACCCTCACGTATATACGCTAAGCATCAGTACAGGCAAGAATCAGAGTACGGAAGCAAGTGGTGCATTATACATTCCAACATATGAATACAATTACAAAGTTATCACCAGAGGTGATAAATAATACATTAATATTACATCACCGATAGGCGCAAATGCGAGAAAATATAAAAGGGCGCTCACGAAATACTGGAGAAGCCGCGAGCCAACAAGGGGGAGTAAGGATGGGACTGGAGCTACAGCAGGTCTGTCTACCCCACAAGCAAGAAGGTCCCCTTCGGCCCAAGCTCCAGGACCTGGACATGAGGATCCAGAGGAGTCAGAACTCCCCTAGCGAGTGGTGATGCAATTGCCAGGTGACATGAAAAGATAAGCATGTAGAAGCAAGTAGATACATAACAAGTGATATCAAGCATGAAGTACTCATGGTACGATAAGATAAGAACAGGAGACTAGAGAAGTGGAACAGGATGTGAACATATATGGTATAATAATCATAAAACTGGAATCCGATGTAAAATCCGATAGAAGCAAACTCAGCAAAGCATTCAACAGATCCATAGTTGACATCTTTTATTATTATTACTCATCTGACCCATATATCTAGGTATGTGTCCTGGTGTACATCACAACACACATACATCCATATATAAGCAAGTCGAGGTTTGTTACAGGAAGCTGATGAAGAACTGATAGCTCATACTTATAGTAGTTCCCGACCGCCCGAGACACAGCCATTTGGGGGCCTTAAATCCCCCTAACACGCATCTTCTGGGTCTGAAATCCCCTCCCCTAACACGAATCGTCAGTTCTGGTATTCCACTACTATAAGCAAAGCATCATACCGACATCCATTACTTCCTCCCATTCCCGTGCAAGTTATCCTTTTTATGGCTTATTAAACATAATTATCAGATTACGGGAATGAGTAGGATCATAACTGGTCATAACAGGAGTACATATCATAACAGGAGTACATAACAGACATAACAGGAGTCGTAAAAAGCATAACGGGAGTTCATAACAAGAGATCAGGTACTACATTCCCGTAACGTGATAATCATGAGTAGAAAGTTTATTTGTAACAGGTATCAGGTTTTATCATGCCAATGACGAGTGTTCATGAAGATACAAGTAATAAGTCAAGGGTATCATGCCGGGTGTCAAGTGATAGCATGACAAGAGGGTGATATTTGTCAAGTGACAAGTCATGTAATAACAAGGGGCAATTATCAGGTAGTAGTATGTCGGGTGTCAGGTGATAACATATCGGTTGATAAGTGATACCACCAAGAGGAAATGCGCAAGCTGGAGGCACAAGCAGCGAACTGAGTTTAGACACTAATACGCTTTGGCGAGGTTACCGGGACGACTCGTTTTAGTATACGAGTAGAAAATCCGATAGCAACTTGCCTAGACGAATTTAGTGAATAAAGCGCTGAGCACTAAATATGCTTACCAGATGGAGCTGAGAAACCTGACGGTCCCAATCACCTCTCTTTCGAGATAGTGAGAGATCGGAGGCTGAACTGAGAAACCTGACGGTCCCAATCACCTCTCTTTCGAGATAGTGAGAGATCGGAGGCTGAACTGAGAAACCTGACGGTCCCAATCACCTCTCTTTCGAGATAGTGAGAGACCGGAGGTTGAATGGCCGCACGAGTTGTTCTATCCTATTACAAGCATTACAGTATATCAGTCCGGTTCAAGTGAAGACATGCCCACAAATTACAACACACACACCCGTACAACCACATCACACAGATACTAAAGATAACATAATAATGATTTTAATACAAGTCTATTTTCTGGCGAGGAAAATCACTCGCCTAAATGCCACTTTTGAAGCTTTGCGCGTCCGATTCCCCGGGAGAGGAAAATACCAAGCGAGCAAAGGAAAGGGGACTTGGCCTTTGGGTGGCCGCCGGCCCTAGGGTGGTGCGCCACACCTTGGTGGTGACCTAGGGAGTGGCTGGCCCCAAGGAGAGGGAGGGAGAGAGGAAGGGAAGGTGATTTCCTTGGTGGTGGTGTTATTTGGTGAAGAAGATGGATTTGGTGGAGTAATGAAAAGGGAAATGAAAGAGGTGATGATGAAGGTGATGTTGGAGGTTGAAGTAGTTGAGATGAAGGTGGTGTTGTGGTGGTAAGAGTGGAGATGGTGGTGATGGAGAAGAAATGAAAAGGAGATGGTGGTGAAGATGGAAGATTTTGAGTGGTGGTGATGAATATTTAGAGGGGTGAAGTTGTCGCCGAAAAGTCGCCGGAAAGATCGTCGGAGTGGTCACCGGAGGTGTTGCCGGAGAAGAGGGGCTCGGCCCCTTGCTAGGGAGGGTGGCCGTCCTAGGTATAGGTGGTGGAGTGGTGGTTTGGTGAAGGATTTTAGTGGTGGTGGTATGTTTGGAGATGGTAAATGGGGTGTTTGGATTTTGGTAGAGTTTTTGGAGTTTGTGGTGGTTTAAATGGAGATAGAGGAGGAAGAAGATGAAGGCAGGGAGTTGGAGAAGTTGTAGTGGTTGTTGTTGTGGTGGAGGTGAAGGAGGAGTTGGTGGTGGTTAAGGTTTTGGTGAAGAGAAAATGAAGTGGAAAGGAGAAGGAAAAGTTTATATAGGAATTGAATTTGTGAAGGTGATGTAAAAGTGTTTTAGGGAGGGGGTTTTTTGTAAAATGGAGGGGGGAGGTGGCTCTTGGCCGGCCATGGTGATGGGAGAGGGGTTTTGAGATATTTTGGAGAAGATATTTTTGGTTTGGAGAAGATATTTTTGGTGGAAAGTTGTAGAAAATAATGGAAGGATGGAGAATGTTGGAGAATTTGGTGGAAGGAAAAAAGAAGGAAAGAAAAAGGAAAAAGGAAAAAAAATGAAAAAGGAAGATATTTTCTTGAAAGAAAAAGTGAAACTAATTAGAGTGGCGGATTCCCGGGATTCGGTTGCGGATGCGGAAAACTTTCGGAAAATACCGAAATCGTCCGAAAATCAAGTATCTCGGAACGACCCGTAAAAATTCTCAAAAATCAAGAATATTATTTTAAGAATCATGGTGAAATTTGTTTCAAGAAATTCTTTATAGTTTTTAAATTAAAAATCTTAGAATCGGCCGTCAATATCGGTCGACACCAAATCTGACAGAAATTCGATAAATTCTGAAAATTCCCAAAAAATGAATTAAGATAGTAAATATTATTCTAAGAAATTATGTGAAAGTGGTTTCTTAAAATTGGACTCTGTTTGTAAATTAAAATTCTAGGAATAAACCAGCGGGACCGATTATTCCCGATTTTAGGGTTTTTATAAAAATAATTCAAAAAAAATCTGAAAAATCATGAAAAATCTAAATATTGAGAAATAGTATTTGAAATTAAAATAGTTAATTTAGACTACCTGTGAAAGACTAAATCAATGAAATCAAAAAATTATGATCGAAAAATTGAATACGTAGATAAGTACGTTTTTCGGGAACGGGGTGTTACAATAATATCCTTGATCATACCCATATTTTTTTGTCACGATATAGCTCCATACCCTATCCTCATGGAATTGAATGTTTATTGGGACAAAGCATTGTTACCTGATCTCTAGTGACAGCTCATCTACTTGCCCTTTCAGTTCAATGTGCATAGAAGGATCCATTCTATTGTGTGGCAAGTCGGGAAGACTAGTTCTTAAGACTAAATCAATGGAGAATTGCATATCACGCTTAGGTGATTGTCATGGAGGTCTTCATGGAGGACTTCAGCAATCCTGGTAATTACATGGAAGTTTAGGAGAAATCGGAGTACTGTTTTTAGGTGAGACATCAGTGAACTCCATAGTCACAGAGGTGACTTCAACAAGCTCTGTTATCACTTGGTTGGCCTCAGGAGAAATTGAAGTACTGGACTCTTTAATGTCATCACCTTGAATTTCTTCGTCAGAGACATAGTTTTCAGGTTCTTTAACCTGATAAATGAATTCTTTAGAGTCAGACTCTGTTTGTTGCCTGCGATTTATCAATGATAATCTAACTGGGCTTGGCGTCGACAGTAGAGGAGGAAGGGATCGACGACCACAACAGATAATGGCAGTAGTGGTCGGCAATAAAGGACAAAGGGGCTCTGGATTTATTACAAGTAGTTTTCTAATTTTGACGACTTTGACTGAACTTGAATAATTGGCTGCATCATGCCTATGCCTATACCTTGACAATTGTATTACTGAATTATAAGATGAAGTGTGAAGAAGTCTCTTTTAGTGTTTTGAACTTTAGCATTACTTGTAACACTTTTATATTTAATGTCCATCTTATATGCTAGTGATGTTACATTAACCTGGTATGGGTATTGATATGAGGTGACTTGAATGTTTTTCCCAAACTAGTCAAGCAACTCAAACTTCATCTTCACTCTACCTTCGAGGATTTCAGTGTCCATATTATTTAGTTGGGCTTCACTAGCCTCTTTCTTATTTATATTTTTTATAATTATTATTTTTATACAAAATAAAAAAATAATTGTCCTAAATAAATGCCTAAGGAAAAGATTTTTTTTTAGTTTTTGTAACCTAATATAAGGTGTTTCTACCTAAACCTTGTGCTTTGATACCAACTGATATGAAACTATAAGTGCCTGTCATGTAGGAAATCAGTGATATATTCGAACTCACTATGTTTTACCAAATAGAACGATCTTCGATAGGAAAGCAATTAAAAACTAAAAATACTGCTAATGGATTTGAACAAGATTACAAGCGTAGTTTTGCATGTTTCTAATGTCAATCAAATCAACAATAATACCTATTTTATGTATGACCAGTTCTACTCAATATCAATGATAAGCAATCACAGGATTTGTAGATTCACACATCTCATGATATAGCGGACAGTAGGATATCTTGATAATAATTTAGAGATAAATCAAGTGATATAATGAACTAATAATTAAATTACTTTGAAGTAAAACTCATAGATAAGCAACTACAGATTTTGTCTTGTAGATTTATTGCTTGTAGTTGAGTTCTGCAGAGGGGATTGGCACTGTTGTGGTGTTGTACTGCTGCTACTACTGTTGCTGTTGCTTTTGCTGTTGCTACTACGCTGCTGCTTTTTTCTGCTGTGTTGCCCTACTACTACTGCTTTTGCTGGTGGTGGTGCGTTGCTGCTGCTACTTCTGCTGCTGCTGCTATTGTTGTTGCGTTGTTGTGATCACAGAACAATCAGATGGAGGACCAACAGGCTGCGATGGAAACAACCTCGTTGTTCTTCTGTGTTGATGATCAGAACGCATGGTGGAGCTCAGCCTTGAAGAAGAGAGGGAGGAGTAATCGGCTCTACACAGGGGGGATCTATTTGCTTCAAATTATTAAACCCTTCTAAAGAGAGACGGGAGAGGAAATAAGGGGAGATGCAGGCAAAGAGAAGAGACACTAGCATGAAACCTAGAGGAGAGAGGAGAGGAGGCTAGCAAGAAGAAAGAGAGGAAGAACCTACAGAAGAAGCAGGCAAAGTAAATTAATTCTCATTTATCATTATTCTCCAAACAAGCTCACAATTATGCCTCATATAGGCTACTAGTTACAACCATATAATTACTCACACAACTAATTAGCTACCCACTGCTATCACTGCTTAGTACATATACATACCTAGTACAAATACAAATACAATATAAATATCAAGTACATAAATATAACTACTACATACAAATCAGCCATGATATTCCTATCATATCGATAACCTCCATCAGCTGTCGACAGCTTGAAGTTCAGCTATCGATAGCAGCCTCAACCCCTAACGACAGATTGACTTCAACAAGCCTTCTCAAGAGTTGAGACTATATAGTCTGTCGACAGGGGTCTTTGCTGTAAGTCGTATCTGACTTTGAATAGAAGTCAGTTTTCCAATCTGATTTGAATTTCAATTTATTTTATTTTTCTTTTGTTTAACTAGGTTTTCTACTTAGATTAGTATTCTTCTTTATTTGTCTATATAAGATCATTATATCTTAGTTTTAATATTCAAGTTTAATTCAACTTTCATTATTAAATTCGAGTGTTCTATCCTACCTGAAGATATCCTTTAGGATTCATTGGTGCTAGGACAAGATCTCGCCAGTGTTATTCGCTTTCATATTTGCCTTAAGTGGTATTTGAGTTTTGGCTACTTTCTGGCAATGTCAGGAGACGGTGATGGATTGTAAGGCCTTTTTATAAATATGAGAAAGGGAGATTGGCGGGAGGTCGGTGCTATCAAGTTAACATTGGACAACATGGTCCAAGAACTCATGAGATTGTTATTGGCCCAAAGGACCATCACTCTAATTTTGATGATAATTAACTTATCTAGTTATAGTACTAATGATCTTGTGTTTATATAATTTCAGATTGTCTATCAAGATCTTAGTTGGTACTTAGCTTCAACAAAAGAGTTTTGGAGCTAACACATGTAAATTCAAGAGCTCGCGTGTCAAGATCGCATCTAGCATTCGGATGGAGTCAAGCTCTTTGGATCGAGTTTGGATCGAGTCGGCTTGAAGAAGGAGTTCTATAAGAAGATTTTAGTTTGTTTAGTTTAGTTGTATTTAGATCTTGTGTAAATATAGATAGTGTTGATATGCTTAAGTTCACACACACAAGTTCAATATGTTTGATTTTCGGCTTAACCGGTTTTGGATTTCAAGTTCACATATATATGATTGTCATGAATAGATAGAATCAAAACAAGTTTACATGGTTTAATGTATATTCGATTTCATCTATATACATATATGCTTCATATATTTAGAAAAACTTATTTTGATGATCCTATTCATGTGTTTAGAGTTTTATAATTAACAAAACCTATTTTGGATTTTATGTCAAAAATGTATATTTATCTATTTATGTGTATTGGATTCTATCCATACGCTCTATGCTTCAAAATAATTTAAATATCTTATTTTTATATTTATACAAGTTTGAGAAAAATCGGATTTCCATTTCAAAATTTGGTTTTCAGAAAATACCGATTCTGTGTTAAAGCTTAATTTTTATATCACAAAAATAGTTCAAATAGTTTGTAATATGTGTTAATTTTTGATCACACATACTTGTTCTTCAAATATTTAAGGAGAAATTATTTTGTGAAATTTATGAGAATTTATGGGATTTTACAGAAGTTAAAATAACTAAGTTTCTTAACCTATATTCCCTGCCAGAACCTGCTGGCGGTCGACCGGATTAGAGGTCAGTTGACTGGTCGGTCGGCCGATGTGCACAAGAAACGTGCACAAGGCTAGCCTAGAAGGCCGGTCGACCGGGTAGTCGACTGACTAAAACTACCCATCTCTCAGGTAGCGCTAGTCGACCGGGCGGTCGACTGACATGCTAAGATTTTTAGAGAGCTATTTTCATATCTTTTCAAGTGTTAGCAACACGTTTTTAAAAAAAATTTTGTGCCAAAAAGATTTATCTTTTATTTGTTTTAAAGTGTTGGAAAAATCAAAGAAAAGAGAGTCTTTGGGAGATTGGTTTTGATCTTGATTTCAATATCTATTTGGTGTTCTTCCAAGTGTTTTTTCTTTATTGTTTTCATTTTCTAAACACTTTATTTTCTCACACTTGAGCTATCATCTCTATCTTATGTATAGAATCTTGTTTTTGTGAGAAATATGTTTGTGATCTATTGTGATCACCAAGTGTTGTTTGTGATCTCTTGTGATTACCAAGATTGTAATCTCTTCTTTGCTTTGGGTTTGTGTTCATCTTTCTAGTGTAGAGGTGATTATGCTTTAGATTTGTGCGTTTTCCTCTTGTGCAGAGGTGATTGGGATTTTGCTTTGGTTTGTGGCTTATCCCTCTTGTGCAGAGGTGATTATGTTTTGGCTTAGTGTCTTATCCTTCTTGTATAGAGGTGATTGTAGTTTGGCTTTGTGCCCATCCCTCTTGTGTAGAGGTGATTGAGTTTTGGCTTTGTGCCTTACCTCTTGAGTCGAGGTGGTTGTGATAGAGAGAGGAGTTGTATACTCTAAGTTTGTAATTGCAAATTTCTCGGTGGAGGTTCCCTTTGTGGGAGGTCCTGTGTGGACGTAGTAAAAATCCTTCTGTGTGAAGGCGGAGACGTAGAGCAGTGGCTCGAACATCGAAACATATCTTGATGTTTGCGTTTGATCCACTATCCCTTAACTCTATCTCTCATATATCTTGCATTACTTTATATTGTTCATATCTCATACATGCTTGGTATTTTTTTTTGTGCCCATACTTGTGTTGAACCAAGAAAGCTTCATATAGCACCTCAACTCTTATTTAGAAGAATCAAGTGGAGATAGTCCAGAGCCACTCTTTGGTTACACATAATGTGTTGCAATTGAGTTTTTAATTTCACATCATTTGTAATTAGATTAGCTATTACACCTATTCACCCCCTTCTAGGTGTAATTCATTGTTTCTTAAGATCGATGGTCATAGTCTGGCTAATGGTATGTATCAAAGTGGATGGGATCATCTGAAAATACACCTAGAGGGAGGAGTGAATAGGTGTATGGCTAACCTAATGATATGATGCAGAATTAAAAACTAATTGCAACACACTAAGTGTAACCAAAGAGTGTAGCCGAATTTCCGGTGAGGGGCTCTGAACTATCTCCTCTAGATTCCTCTAAATAAGAGTTGAGGTGCTATATGAAGCTCTCTTATTTCAACATAAATATGTGCACACAAATAATACCAAGCATATATATGATATGAACAATATAATGCAATGTAAGATATAAGAGAGAGAGAGAGTTTAGAGATAGTGGATTACACGCAAACGCCAAGATATGTTTCGAGATTCGAGCCACTGCTCTACGTCCCTACCTTCACACAGAAGGATTTTCACTATGTCCACATAGGACCTCCCATACAGGGAACCTCCACTGAGAAATTATAACTCAATACTTAGAGTACACAACTCCACTCTCCAATACAACCACCTCTACACAAGAGGCAAGGCACTAAGCCAAAACAACGATCACCTTTACACTAGAGGGATGGGCACAAAGCCAAACAACAATCACCTCTGCATAAAGAGGGATAAGGGTTCAAAGCCAAACCCCACCACAATCACCTCCACATAAGAGGGATAATCACAAACCTAAAACTCAACCTCCTCTATACTTAAAGGGATAGGCACATAGCCAAACAATAACAACAATATCCTCTACACTATAGGGATTAACACCAACCCAAAACAAAGAAGGGATTTACAACTTGGTGATCACACAAAGTCCACAAAGCAATTTCCTCACAAAAACAAGATCTTATAGATAGGATAGATATGATAGCTTAAGAGTGTGAAAACAAAGTTTTGGAATGAAACTAACAAAGAAAAAATACTTGAGAAAATGACTAGATAGATATTGAAATAAAGATCAAAAATCAATTCCCCAAATACTCTCTTTTCTTTGATTTTTCCAACACTATCAAAATAAAATAAAGATAAATCTTTTAACCACAAAACTCTTTAAAAACTTGGCTGCTAAAACACTAGTATAGATGGAAAAATTTACTCTTCAAATTCTTGTTAAAATCAGCCCAAGAGGGGTCCTATTTATAGGCGCTCAAAAAATCTGCCCATTGGCAGCTGAAAGGGCCGAAATGCCCTTCTGGTCGACCGACCGGTCGACAGGCCCAACGGTCATTTTTCTGACCGTTGTGTCTCCGGTCGACCGGGCCAAGCCTGTCGGTCGATTGGCCGCACCCATGAGTTGGGTGCTTTCAGTCTCCTGCCTTGTTTAGATCAAAATTTAGGCGTTTGATTGCCTAGTATGTTTTATGTTCTAACTCGACTGGAAGATGGCAACCCTTGCCATAAACTAACCTATATGGAGACATTCTAATAGGAGTTTTGAATGCAGTTTTATATGCCCATAAGGCATCAGTCAGGCGAAGAGACCAATCTTTTCTAGTGGTGTTCACAATTTTCTCTAGAATGGTCTTGATGGCTCGATTGGAAACTTCTACTTGGCCACTAGTTTGTGGGTGGTAAGGGGTGGCTACTCTATAATTGATGCAATATTTTCTCATTAAGTCTTCAAATGTACGATTGCAAAAATGTTTTCCACCATCGCTGATGATTGCACGAGGAAAGCCAAAACGAGAGAATATATTCTCTTTCAAGAATTTTACCACAACTTTGTGGTCACCGATTTTACATGCTACCGCCTCTATCCATTTAGAGACGTAGTCAACTGCTACAAGGATATATTGGTATCCATGGGATATAGAAAAGGGACCCATGAAGTCAATGCCCCAAACATCGAAGATTTCGACAACTAAGATCGGGTTTAACGACATTTCATTCTGGCGTGCAATCTTCCCTAATCGTTGACAACGATCACATGATTGACAACAATGAGCGTCACGAAATAGAGTGAGCCAATAAAAACCATATTGCAAAATTTTTGTAGCAGTTTTCTTCCCACTAAAATGACCTCCACAGGCTTAGTCATGGCAAAATGAAAGGATGCTCCTAAATTCTGAGTCAGGAATGCAGCATCGAATGATCTGATCAGGATAGTACTTGAACAAGTATGGTTCATCCTAGAAGAATCGTTTGACCCTAGCTAAGAAACGCAATCGTTCTTGCTTGGTCCATGAATCGGGCATCTGTTCCGTGACAAGATAATTCATAATGTCAGCATACCACGGAACAATTGAAGAGGAGACAGACATTAACTGCTCATCAGGAAATGCCTCAGGATAGGTAGTGAGTCAGACACAGATTCGACCACAATCCTAGACAAATGATCTGCTACAACATTCTCAGCTCCCTTTTATCATGAATTGTAAGTCAAATTCCTGTAGGAGTAAGATCCAATGGATTAAACGGGCTTTAGCAACTTTTTTGTGAGAAGGTAGTTTAATGCTACATGATCGGTGTAGATTAGGACCTTAGAACCTATAAGGTATGGACGGAATTTGTCAAGAGCAAAAATGGCTGCTAATAACTCTTTTTCAGTGGTGGAATAATTTAGTTGGGTATCGTTAAGAGTCTTACTGGCATAGCAAATGACATGAGGAAGTTTATCCACTCATTGGCTTAGGACAATCCCTACAGCATAGTCGGAAGTGTCACACATCATCTCAAATAGGAGATTCCAATCAGGTGGTCGGATGATGGGTGCTGAGGTTAACTCGGTCTTTAGCCTTTCAAAGGCTTCCAAACAAGAAGGGGTGAACTCAAAAGGAACATCCTTTGCTAGAAGATCACAAAGAGGTTTGGAGATTTTGAAAAATCTTTGATAAAGCAGCGGTAAAATCCAGCATGGCCTAGGAAAGATCACACCTCCCGAATAGTTCTAGGAGGTGGTAATTTGGTGATTAGCTCTACCTTAGTTTTATCAACCCTCTGTACCTCTATCAGAAATAATGTGTCCTAAGACAATCCCGGATTTCACCATGAATAGCATTTTTCCCAATTAAGAACTAAGTTCTTCTCCTTGCATCTTATCAATACCAATGATAGATGATATAAACCCTTAGACCCAAAGACAGAGAAGTTATCTGTGAAAACCTCTAGAAATCACTCAACCATGTCTGAAAAGATGCTCAACATATACCGCTGAAAAGTAGCCGGTGCATTGCATAGCCCAAAGGGCATGTGACGATCTGCAAATGTGCCAAACGGACATGTGAATGTCATTTTCTCTTGGTCTTCACGAGCATGTAGATTTGGTTATATCCTGAATAACCATCGCGGAAGGAATAGTATGAGGAAGTTTATCCACTCGTCGGCTTAGGACAACCCCTACAGCATTGTCGGAGGTGTCACACATCACCTCAAATAGGAGATTCCAATCAGGTGGTCGGATGATGGGTGCTGAGTTAACTCGGTCTTTAGCCTTTCAAAGGCTTCCAAACAAGAAGGGGTGAACTCAAAAGGAACATCCTTTGCTAGAAGATCACAAAGAGGTTTGGAGATTTTGAAAAAATCTTTGATAAAGCAGCGGTAAAATCCAGCATGGCCTAGGAAAGATCACACCTCCCAAATAGTTCTAGGAGGTGGTAATTTGGTGATTAGCTCTACCTTAGTTTTATCAACCTCTGTACCTCTATCAGAAATAATGTGTCCTAAGACAATCCCGGATTTCATCATGAAATAGCATTTTCCCAATTAAGAACTAAGTTCTTCTCCTTGCATCTTATCAATACCAATGATAGATGATATAAACCCTTAGACCCAAAGACAGAGAAGTTATCTGTGAAAACCTCTAGAAATCGCTCAACCATATCTGAAAAGATGCTCAACATATACCGCTGAAAAGTAGCCGGTGCATTGCATAGCCCAAAGGGCATGCGACGACCTGCAAATGTGCCAAACGGACATGTGAATGTCGTTTTCTCTTGGTCTTCACGAGTGATTGGTAGTGAAAAGTGCATTTTTATCATCATATTTACCATCACATTTTCATATTTATTCATTTAATTCTGCACATTTATTAATAATTTGTAATTTATTGTGTGCAGGCCTCGAATTATTATTTTAACAATAAATAAAGCTTAAAGAGCCCAAAAGCCCAGATCCAAGCCCATGTTTGAAGCCCAGGTGTAAAAGTGCAAATATCAATTGTCAAAATTGCAAATACACAAGGGCCAAAGTTGCAATTCAAAGAAGAGGGAAGAATAGACTTCTATTCAACCCTAAACACTTGCAGGATGAGGATAAAAGCTAAAAGAAGAGAAGGAAAATTCGTGGAAAAGATTTGGGATCTAGGTAACTTGATTCCCAAGTTATATCCAAATCCAAAGATTAAGAGCCAGGATGCAATTTCTAGAAGGAAACGCCCAGATAGACGGACCAGGAGAGGCCACGCGCCAAAGCGCGTGGCATTTGGCTACAAAAGTGCCGCGTTTCCGCGGCAAATTTCCCATTTCCGCGGCATTTCTGACGAGTCTGGGGATCAGCTTTCGTGGGAGAGTTGTAACTGACTCTAACACCTTCTGCACCTATAAATACCCCCTGCAGTGCAACGTACAGAGTCGTCCAGAGGCGAGCAAAGGGCCAAAAGCTAGGGTTTAGTTTTTAGGTTAGATTTTATTTTCGTTTTTATTTTGTAAACTTTGTAACTGAGAGTGGAGGAAACTTTCATGGAGGATGGAGTCTTCGCTTGTACTGAGGTGACAGCGGTATAAGCCCGCTTATCTTCCATTGTTAATGAAATCCGTTTAAGGTTCATTTTTGTTATTATTTTATTCATCTCTTGTTTATTCTTGTGCTTCTATGTTCCTATTTTCTTTCTTCTATGTGTTCTCTAATGCCTTGTGAACAATGAGACCCAACTGCTTCGAGACTGCCTAGCCAACGAAGATCCCTTGATGGCTTATGGCGATGAACATCCTATACGCCATACTTGCAAGTCTTCCGAGAAAAGGTAAATCATCGCACGGATCAAAGGTAAGCAGGTTGAAGAGGTTTGTACGTGTTTTCTTTCTTTTCTTCCTTTAGTTTAGATCCACATCTTCCTAAATTCTTCTCTCCACTTCACTGTAAATACCACCCATTGTAAATACCACCATCATAACTAATAAAAAGATAAAAACTTTTGAGAAACTTGCTTAACGCTTCCATCGCAGTCCCTCCCTGAGGATCACGACCCGCATAGCCCTGCTACCGCGGATTAGTATTGAGCACCTCGCACACCTTTAATTCTTAGATCTAATATTCATATTTTGTGTGCAGGAAAACTCAGTCAACAAATTGGCGCCGTTACCGGGGAGGGACGGTAAGTTTATCTCTTAAATAAAAATTTAATTTTTAACTAATTCTTTATTCTTTTCTGTTTGCAGGTTTGGAGAACAGGAAACAGAAACATAGCAGCAGCAGTGGACATATTGCTATTCTGTGTCTCTGCCCTCGAAGGCAGAGCACCAGAACCTACTGTTTTGCCGCGGATCCGCGGCCAGAGCCGCAATTCTGCGGCAACAGTAGAGAATTACTGATCCATCTTTTTGCAGGTTGCTGCAATTTGCAATTACTGTTTACTGCTCTGTTGATTTTGTTCTGTGATAAACCTGTAACTGCTAATTAAATCAACAGTAAAAAAAAAAATTTGTTGCAAAAGTTAAAAATTGATTAGACGTTTGCATATTAGGCACGTGTCTTTTCAATTACTTTAATTTACTGTTGAAGAGTGCTGGAGCAAGGTACGTACGCATTGCATGTAGAGTAGGACTCATCTCTTGGTTGATTTTCTGCTTTGAGTGAATCTTATCTACTTATCTTGTACACTTGCACTAATTCATCTTAAGGGCATAACCCATTAACAAGATAAGGTGGGGATTTCATCACCCTTCCTTAGCCCAAAAATCATATCCCAAGCACTCACTAACCCAAGCTTAACTTAAAAATTAGTAGACATTGGCCCTAGGGACATCTCGGACTCAATAGGAGATTATCCTAAGGGGGAACAGTGCTGGAAGTTGACTCTTGTCAAATCAGTGTCTAGGAAAGGGATTGAGGGCCGAAAGCCCGAAGATTGGTGGTTATTTAATTAAGGAACGTCTTTGACGGAAAACCTCCCACCACTCTTGCCCTGACCTGGCTGATTAACTTGTGGTCAAAGTCTGCACCCAACCTCCTGTGGACGGTCTAACCAGTTAGGAGTCGTCTAGGTCATAGGTCTACCCTAACTTAGGTTAGAATTTTTCTTTTTTGTTTATTTGTTTGTTTTGTTTGTGTTGGTGTGATATGACATATAATAATAATTCCAATTTTAATCCATATTACACACCTAACTATTATTCGGATATTACCAACCCGGCATATCATAACTTTGACCAATCTAGTGTGCCGGAATGGTCTTATCCGAATGAATATAACCCACACCCCATCTTATGACTATAATTTTCATAATAATTTCAACTCGTCACAGAGTTCATGGGTTTTCGAGTCCCCCGAGTCTAATTCTCAACCAAATTGTCCTCCATATCCATCTAGTCCACATTCTTCCCAAGATTCATACTCAGATCCACCCATTCAGAATAGGAAACCATCTATCGGGGAAATGATGAGTATGCACGAGTCCAAGCAACAACCACCATCAATCTTAGACATGATGATGCGTGAGTCCACCGATTCACAACTTCATCACGATCTCACTTCCTCTTTCCAAATCCAATTCCAAAAGAGGCTTGAAGCCATGACTCAGGCTAGATTAGCTCGCGAGCATGATTTAGATATGATGGTTCAATCTTTGTTCGTTCTCACCGTCCGGCTAATTCTGATATCGCTGACCACTCTTTTAGAGCCGACGAACCAAGTTGCTTTGGACAAGAAGATTCTATTTCAGTGCCATCAATTGAACTTGCCGAAACTCCAATTCTTGATAATTTGGCAAGTTTTTCCTTTCCTGAAATAGAACTTGAGGATGAATATGATCATGATCTTCCACTTGATAATTCAATTTTATTTCCTGATCCAATAATGATCCACCTGACTCCAGTGTCTCCACCTGATTTCACTTTTCCTGAGTCAACATTGGATCCTATTCCAATTCATTATGAAATTGAATCACCCATTTTAGATGATCATATTGAACTTGACCTAGATTCTCACAATCTCTTTACTTCTGAAACTGATTGTACAATTCTGACGGAAGATGTTGACCTTAGTTTTGAAGAATTGTATGGCGATGAGCTAGAATTCCTTAATATTGGAAGTAAAGAGATATTACCCATATTAGGTCACATTCCATTGTGGGAAGAAGATTGTGGACTTGAGTTTCAATTTCTTGACTTGACTCAATTCTTGAACCTAGCCCGACTCCTGAGCCTTACTTGATTTGAGCATCTTCCTTGAGTCGGTATTCGTTCCCGTACCTATAATGTCCAAGTCAATAATTCCATCTTTTCATACTCCATTTTGGGACAAGGAGGTTGAGACAATTAACTCTGAAATTTATTATGAAAATTGGAAATTTGATGGGGTGGAAATACTAAAAACTGATTATACATATATTTTAGTGGGTTATGTAAGGAAAGTTTCTGGTGGGTTCTACCAAATTATCTGTTATCTTGATTGGGCCGCATTTCGTGGACCAATTAGACCACCTCCGGAACCACCACCCTAAGGTAACTTCCGCCTTCCCTTGTTCTGTTTCATGCATATATGCATTCATTCATACATTGAGGACAATGCATGAGATAAGTGTGGGGGTGGGCTTTACTAACATACTAACATAAGTAGACACTAACAAAATTTGCTAATAAAAAAAAAAAATGTTATAAAAAGGAATATTTTGACTTATTTTTTTTTGAAAGAAATCTAAGTTAGTTTTAAGGATTAGGAAAATCGTGATTAGGATTTCTAAAAACTTGGTCAAAATAAATAAATTGTTTAAATTTTTAGGTATAGGAGAAGAAATTGAATAAATAATTAGTCTTGATTTTTACCTTAATGAAATGTGCATACCAAATGCATATCTAGGATTCTAAGACAAAGACCTTGTGCCTCATAAAAAAAAAAAGAAAAAAAAATCACCAATTAAGCTGATACATGTGCCTCAAGAAGCATAAGTATTCATGCCTAAAGGTGAGTAAATAAAATAAAGTCCTTAGTTTTGGGGCCTAGTTCACTCGAATTTGAGTCCGCGGGGTGTTTTCTCACCTGGTGCCCTAAAGCCAACCGGTTTGGGAGTCATCGACTTTAAGTTCGTTACATGGGTGGATTAGAAAGCCTAAGAAAACTAAGAAATAATATATATGTATTAACACATCTAATAGTCAATTAGTTAGGTATGAGGGCCTCAAGAAGCCTTGATACTTACATGAAAGAAAATTAGATGAGTTATACATGCTAAAAAAAATTTATTAACACATCTATTAGTCAATTAGTTAGGTATGAGGGCCTCAAGAAGCCTTAATGCTTATACGAAAGAAAATTAGATGCGTTATACATATTAAAAAAAAAAGAAAAAAAAGAAAAAAATATATATATAAAGAGGCATGAGAGTCCAAGTTAAGGAATTCCTAGTAAAAACATAAGGATGCATATGATTTTTGGTAACGAAAAAGACTATATTAGAAATTCAATTTTAATTCTTACCTAAAATAGAAAACAATTAACTTTATTAAGACTAAGTTTAAAGAATGAATAAAAATGAGGATCCTAAAACTTATAGACTACTTAGTCTCTTCAATAATAATTCAAATATTTTCCTTTTTATGGATTTTGTGGTGTAATCCGCTGAAAACCCTCACGAGACAACACTCGTCCTCTAGGGTAACCTAGAGGTTTAACGGCTTGTTGCACGTGCTAAGTGCAATCGTGATTCCTACGAAAGTGAGTTAGGTTAGATTAACTTTTCATTTCTTTTTCTTTTTCTTTGTTTTTACTCGAGGACGAGCAAAAAGATAAGTGTGGGGGTGTGATTGGTAGTGAAAGTGCATTTTTATCATCATATTTACCATCACATTTTCATATTTATTCATTTAATTCTGCACATTTATTAATAATTTGTAATTTTATTGTGTGCAGGCCTCGAATTATTATTTTAACAATAAATAAAGCTTAAAGAGCCCAAAAAGCCCAGATCCAAGCCCATGTTTGAAGCCCAGGTGTAAAAGTGCAAATATCAATTGTCAAAATTGCAAATACACAAGGGCCAAAGTTGCAAATTCAAAGAAGAGGGAAGGATAGACTTCTATTCAACCCTAAACACTTGCAGGATGAGGATAAAAGCTAAAGAAGAGAAAGAAAATTCATGGAAAAGATTTGGGATCTAGGTAACTTGATTCCCAAGTTATATCCAAATCCAAAGATTAAGAGCCAGGATGCAATTTCTAGAAGGAAACGCCCAGATGGACGGACCAGGAGAGGCCACGCGCCAAAGCGCGTGGCATTTGGCTACAAAAGTGCCGCGTTTCCGTGGCAAATTTCCCATTTCTGCGGCATTTCTGACGAGTCTGGGGATCAGCTTTCGTGGGAGAGTTGTAACTGGACTCTAACACCTTCTGCACCTATAAATACCCCCTGCAGTGCAACGTACAGAGTCGTCCAGAGGCGAGCAAAGGGCCAAAAGCTAGGGTTAGTTTTTAGGTTAGATTTTATTTTCGTTTTTATTTTGTAAACTTTGTAACTGAGAGTGGAGGAAACTTTCATGGAGGATGGAGTCTTCGCTTGTACTGAGGTGACAGCGGTATAAGCCCGCTTATCTTCCATTGTTAATGAAATCCATTTAATGTTCGTTTTTGTTATTATTTTATTCATCTCTTGTTTATTCTTGTGCTTCTATGTTCCTATTTTCTTTCTTCTATGTGTTCTCTAATGCCTTGTGAACAATGAGACCCAACTGCTTCGAGACTGCCTAGCCAACGAAGATCCCTTGATGGCTTATGGCGATGACATCCTATACGCCATACTTGCAAGTCTTCCGAGAAAAGGTAAATCATCGCACGGATCAAAGGTAAGCAGGTTGAAGAGGTTTGTACGTGTTTTCTTTCTTTTCTTCCTTTAGTTTAGATCCACATCTTCCTAAATTCTTCTCTTTCACTTCACTGTAAATACCACCCATTGTAAATCCACCACCATCATAACTAATAAAAAAGATAAAAACTTTTGAGAAACTTGCTTAACGCTTCCATCGCAGTCCCTCCCTGAGGATCACGACCCGCCTAGCCCTGCTACCGCAGCGGATTAGTATTGAGCACCTCGCACACCTTTAATTCTCAGATCTAATATTCATATTTTGTGTGCAGGAAAACTCAGTCACAACGAGCAATGTGGATTTGGTTATATCCTGAATAACCATCGAGGAAGGAATAGTATGCGTGACCGACAACACGTTCTAACATTTGGTCGATGAAAGGGAGAGGAAAATGATCTTTCCTAGTCATGGAGTTGAATTTTCTATAGTCTATACATACTCGCCACTAGAACTAGTTTGAACACGAGTTGGAACCAACTCATTATTCTCATTATTAACAACTGTGACTCCGGACTTTTTGGGTACAACTTATATTGCACTAACGCACTGACTATCAGAGTAGAGTAAATGATACCCGCATCTAATAATTTTATTATCTCCGCTCTCACCATCTCTTTCAAAACAGGGTTTAAACGCCTCTGTGGTTCTCTCAAGGTCTTGGCATTCTCTTCAAGATGAATTTGGTGCATTACCATAGAGGGGCTATTCCCTTGATGTCTGCTATGGTCCATCCTATGGCTTCCTTATGTTCCTCAAGAACATCTAGCAACTTTTCTTCTTGGTTCTTATCTAAATGAGATGATATGATTACAGGCAAGATTTCTGACTCACCTAGGAAGACATACTTCAATGTGTCGGGTAAAGGTTTGAGCTCCAACTTGGGAGGCTCAACGATTGATGGAACAGGAACAAATGTTGACAATGGTTAGGGTTCTACCTTAGGTCTCCATAGGTTGGTGTCCATGATGGGAACAGAATCTAACAATGCGTTCACCTCTTCTGTAGACTCCTCAATATCAAAATTCATTCCAAAATGGGCCAAGCATTTCTCTAAGGGGTCTTCATAGCAAGACTCCTCAAAGGTGTGATTGACCGACACATCAATCATGTTGACCTCCTCATGATCGTCCATTACATGTGGTTGGGAACTAGTATAGAAAACGTTTAGCTCAACTGTCATATTCCCAAATGACAAGATTATGACTCCATTCCTACATCTAATAACAGCATCAGCAGTAGCAAGGAATGGTCTCCCTAAAATCTCAGGGGAGTGATTGCTTGGATCTCTAACTAGTTCAGTGTCTAAGACCACAAAGTCAGCAGGAAATAGAATTCACCGACCTTCAAAATAACATCCTCAATAATTCACTTGGGGACCTTAACTGACTTATCTGCTAGAAGTAATGTAAGGTTAGTGGTTGTAACTCCCCTAACCTAATTGTTTGTACACAGAATAGGGTAAAAGGTTTACACTTGCCCCTAAATCTAGTAGACACTGATCCATAACATGATCTCCTATCCTAACAGAAATAGTTGGACTCCCTGGATTCTTATATTTGGGTGCAATGGGTTGCTGGATGAGACATGATGCTGTGTAGCAAATGCAGCTTCACGAGGCATAGAACTTTTCCTCTTGATCGTGGTTAGGTCTTTTAGAAATTTAGCATATGAAGGTATCTAATTAATGGCATCCAAGAAGGGAATATTGATTTGGAGGTTTTTGAAAAACTTTTAAAATTCTCTCACAGTGATTTTTCTTCCTAGTTGGTTGAAGACGTTGAGGAAATGGGGCTTATGGCACAAAAGATTTATCTTAATTGTCAACAATAACTTGATCATCGGTCTTTGTTGACTTCTTTGGTTCCTTTTTTTCTTTTCTTTTATAATATTAGGATTGTTTGGTGGATCTTGGACTTAGTTGTCCACTCTCTTGCCTGATCGTAAAGTGTGGATGGCTTGCACTTGACGGATTGAATCAGAACTAATTTCAAACTAGCCTGTTGGAGTATTTTGAGGAGCAGGTTGTCCTCTCGGTTTGGGCACAGTTTGACTAGGAAAATATCCTTTCTCTATCTCCCTAACAGTTGCAGCTAACTGTTCTATCTGAACCTCGAGCCTAGCTATCGTCTTATCCTGATTGTGACACATTTGGGCTTGTGTTTGATTAGTTATTAGTTGGCTCTGCATGAATTATTGGAGAGTGTCCTTTAAAGATGGTTTTCTTTGATTGGGAGGGACATATGGAGGGACAGATGGTGTTGCATTGAATTGATTTCCCTTATGAAATTGATTATTAGAAGATGGTCCTCGAAATGATGATGATCCACCATATCCTTGTCCTTGAGGAGACTTCCATGAAAGGTTAGGATGATTCTGCCATCACGGATTGTATGTTTCACTAAATGGGTTGTGTGGGATTGGGCTTGCGAAATGTATTGAGTACATTTGCTTGCTCCGCTTTGATAATTGGCAACCCGGGGTATTGTTCAACCAAGTGGTCTTGGCTGTCACAAAGGACACAAACAGGAGACACCACTAGCTTGGATGGTTCGGGAGCTTAAGATTATGCTCCCTTGCTTAATTCTAATGCTTCAAGTCTTCGTACTACTGATGTCAATTTGGTATCACTCTCAAAATTAGGGTTGACTTTATGTATACCACCGCTGTTAGTGGAAGTTGAGGTGGTAAGTTGCTTATTATCAACACTAACAGGCTCCCTTCTAGAGTATTTTCTGCTACCTCTTAAAAGAATTGCCATGCATCATCGGCCGTTTTGCTCGTGAATGTTCCATTGCAAAAGGACTCAATCATGGTCTTATTCGAGTAGTCTAACCCTTCGTAAAGAATTTGAATCAAACGGATCTTTTCGAATCCGTGATGGGGACATTCAAGTAAAAGATCCTTGAATCTTTCAAAATATGTGAAGAACGTCTCCCCTTATAGTTGATGGAACGTGTTGAGGGCTTGACGTATGGTAGCAATTTTCTGCTTTGAATAGAACTTCCTATAGAAGGTTTCGGCTAATCCTACCCAAGTAGAAATTGAACCTAGTTGGAGAGAAAGAAGCCAAGATTTGGCTTTCTTTTAGAGAAAAGGGAAATAACCTAAGTTTTAGGGATTCCTCTGTTATTTGATGATATTTCATGGTCTCACAAATATCCTCAAATTCCCTGACGTGTTGATATGGGTTCTCATTTGCCAATCCTTGAAAGATTGGAAGCATCTGTATCATCCCGGATTTAATCTCAAAATTTGCCGTAAAGGCTGGCAAGGTGATATAGGAAGGTTGGGTGGACTTTGTAGGATACATGTAATCCTTTAAAGTCATTTGTTTGGTTTCATTAGCGTCACCCATTGTTGCAGTAGGGTCGGAAATAGTAATGGATTCTAATCGACCCTTAACACGAACCCACTTTCGCATGAACTAGGGTACTGCCCTGATGAATGATTTTCTAAATCCTAGATAAGATTACACATAAGATGACTCAACCAATCAATTGCAATCACGTGTTTTTTTATCTTGAATTTAATTTAAAGGTAATCAATTTTTTTTTAATCACTAATCTTAAGAGAATAGAATTCTCCCTAGTTAGACAGCTCTTAACTGGGTTGGAAGGATAGTGAGTTTACAGGTTAAACCTGTCAAACAAGTGATTCAGTCCTTCCTCCAGGCCAGGCACCGCCGCAATGGGTAAGTCACCTTTTCTAGACAAGGAAGTTCCTCTTCGAAAGCTTGAAAGTGTTCACCAGAGTCTTCTCAAATAGTTCTACTTAAATGAGCTCGAAATCCTAGTGGCTGAGTTCTAATTGATTTTAAGTTAGTTCAAGCTTGGAAAAAAAACTTATATGCGGTTGTGATTTTTGAACCAAGGAATGGGTGATGAAATCCCGATCTTATTGAGGGGGGAAACTCTTAAGATCTTTTTATGCAAGTATGCACTAATGCAGCACAAAATTCAATCAATAGCACCTCCAAAACCCCACTGACAAGAGATTCGTGGGTAGAATTAGAAAATACTAACCTTTCCGATGACTCTGAAGCAAGAAAATTTTTATTTATTTTTATTTTATTTTAGCAAAGCAATATGTCATAAGCAAGTAAGCTTCTTCTTGTTGTGTAAGTTTTCCTTTGTTCATGCAATATCCCTGCAAACGAAAATTTAAAATTAGATCTTACGGATGGAAAGGAAAATAATAAAAAAAGAATTTTGAATTTTTAAGATTTAACTTTCTAATATTTTTTTTAAATTTTTGATAATTTTTTTAATTTTTTAAAAAATATTAAACTAGAAAAAGATTAGATGTTGATTTTCAAAACTAAAAAATTTTCACAAGTCCCCGGGCAACGGCGCCAAAAACTGTTCACGTTTTGAAGTTCATGAAAAACTCCATCATTGTTGAATCACGTACAAGTTATGAAATCTAAACTTACTAGAATCTTTTTAACAAAGTGTGCAATAGTAAGTATAGGATCGAATCTACAGAGACTTGTTCTTGAAAATTTAGTTATTTAAAATCTCACTTTTATCTTATTCTAGTTGAGAAATCCCTTGGATGAAGGTTAGAATTTTATCTTTTAAAAAATAATAAATAAATAAAGATCTTGTAGAAGAAAGCAAAAGCAAAATAAAAATATGAATAAAGTAAAAGAAAAAAAGAAGAAAGAAATACTAACCTTTTTGCGAAGATTTGAATAACCAAAAAAAAAAAAAAATTAAGAGATTGGTACGAAGGGAAGAGGAAGATGAACCAGTGAACTTGTTTCTTGTCGTTGCCTTGTTGTCTCCCTCCTCCGAGCGATGCTGAAAACAAAGGAAGCTAATAAAAGAAAAGAGATGACTTCATGGAATCAAATATGCAAGAAAAGAATAGCATAAAAAAATAAATAAAGAGAAAATAAAGAAAAACTTAGACTGAACACCGCAAGATCGTGAAGAAGAATTCTGAATTTTATTCAATAAGCATCAAATTAAATACAAAGCTCTTGACCTATCCAATCTCGCATTACAACGCTCAAAACTCTCTTTTTCTATCTTTTCAGCCCTCGGTCTCCTCCCTCTCTCTTAATGAATACAGTTATTTATAAGAAAATTGTGATAAGAGAGAGCATAGGGAGATAGGAAGAGTTGACTATTTTTGAATTTCAATCTTCCCTTTTTCTCCAAACTTGATTTATCCAGAATTCTGATCTGCAGCATATTGGCGTGTAGATTGCTGAATATTGCTTATTAGATGATAAAATTTAAAACAGTGATCAACATAAGAGTTGTAGCCCTTTAAATCTGCTTTCTGGATCATTTTAAATTATCAGATTTGAGATTCAGTAGCGAAAGTTATGGTTAAAATGCTAAACTATATCCAGTCTGAATCCGAATCTAAATTGCTTCATCTCATCTCTTGATCTTCTCTCTATCCATTTATCTTCAGCAAACCCAATAGGGTCTTCAAAAATTCAATTTTTCTTTTGAATTTCTATAGTATTATCTTATTTGATAAATCCAATCCTCAGATAAGATAGGCTAAAGATTCTCTGAATTTGAGTCGATTATTGTTTGATTTGAACTTTTGGGTTTGTTTGGATAGGATCCTGTTATCTTCTCTTTATCATCCTGTAAGGATTAGGACATTAAGACAAGTGAGTTTATAATGATTTATTACAGAATATATGTATGAATGTAATAATGTTTATGCAATATATGTGTCCAAACAGTTCCCAATACGACCAATGAGCTCCATTTCCTCCTTACCGTTGAGCTCCTTCAAGGTTGTAGCTTTAACTTCCCAAGATGGTGAGAGTGCACGAATGATCTTCCACACCTTTTGATCATTATCAATACCGTCACCTAAAGAAGCAAGACCGTTGGTAATTTTTATAAATTTTGTAACCATATCATCAATGAATTCATTTTCTTGCATGGTAAAGTTTTCATATTGGGAACGTAAGAGGTCAATTCTAGCCCTTTTTACTTGTGATGTTCCTCAAGTAACTAAACGGTGAGTCCAAATCTCATATGCGGATTTGCAGTGTATGACTCTAGAAGTGTCATCATCATTGAGAGCTTGAAGTAAGGCATAGTGTGCCCTAACATTGGCGTCAAACTCTTTCGTAGCAATATCGGACCAAGTGTCCTCATCGCCAAGGGGTGCGATAAAGTTTAGTCACCGCCTTTGCAACTGGACTTCTTAAGGATTGCAAAAACACGGTTATCTTAACCTTCCATATGAGAAAGTTAAGGCCATCAAACTTGGGTGGGGTCTTAATACCTTCGGCCATCTTTACTAATGTGTATGAGGATGAAATATGAAAAGGTGATTAGCAATTAAGGATCTCTTTAAGGTTGTTAAGCCAAAAAACTAGAGACCAAAGCTCTGATACCAATTGAAAACACCTAGAGGGGGTGAATAGGTGTTAATGCTAATCAAATGCACTTTTAAAACTAGTTATGATGTATGATGCAAGGCGGTCACTCAAAACAAGAAATTGAGCGCCGAATTCCCCATGAATAGCTCTAGAATTTCTCCTCTTTGATTTCTCTAGATTATGAGTTGAGGTGTTTAATTGCTTCCTTGTTGATATGAGTTTAGACCGAAAATGCAAGAGAATGATATGAATGCAAGATTGGAAAACAAAGCAAGTAGGAGCACAAGTATAAGAATGTAAAACAATGAAGAGCAAGAAGAAATCAATCGCAAATACAAGGGAACTGTTTCGAGGTTCGAGCCATTGCTCTACGTCCCCGCCTTCACCACTATGAAGGATTTCCACTATATCCACAAAGGAAACTTCCACACAAGAGCCTTACGCCCAAGGGATTACAATTGGTCTACTTAAGACCGGAGTACCCAACTCCAACAATACTATCCTCCACATAAGAGGAACCACAACTCAAAGGAATACAGGTCACTTGGTGATCTAGGAAGACCACAAACACTCTCTTATAACTTCTTATAGAGTGGAGTATGATTGTAGGCTCAAGAAGCTAAGTGAGAGAAGAAAAATCAATTGAAGAGATTTTAAAGACTTAAAAACCAACTGAAAATCTTTTGAAAAAGAAGAACTTGGAAATGGAAAGCAATGGGATACTTCTCTCTTGAAAACACTTGAAACTTGAATATTTTTCTTGTTGAAAAACCAAAACCCGTGGCCTCTATTTATAGGCAAAGGATAAATATCATTTATAAGTGATACTAGGTCATAAGCAGTGAGTTTAACCACTTGGAAACAAGAAATAGCCATTGGAACCCATAAAAAACAAAACAGATCCAAATAGAGCCATTGGTGCTAGTCTGGACAGCTGCCGGTCGACTGGCCGGTCACTTGGCAATAGTCGTTGGCTCCGGTCGACCGCCCGGTCGACCGCAAGGCAATTTAAAAAGAGAATTTTGAACTGCCGTTGACCGTGACCGGGCGGTCGACCGGCACAAACTGAGAGCAAGTGCTAGTCAGTCGATCGACTGGTCAGTCGACCGCAGGGGTTGACGGTTGACTGACCCGATCGACCGATAAACGTGCACAGTGTGCACGCCCACGACCACAAGGCCCGATCGACCGACCGGTCATTGTGGCCTGAAACAGCTACGGTCGACCGGCTGGTCGACCGCTATGGCATGGAATATAAACAGATTTTGAACTTTGAAATATTTTTAAAATATTTTAAAATGGTTTGAGGGTTATGTAGCATAGTATAGGAGATAAAATACATGTTCTAAACTTGATATAAAAATTTGAAAAATTATGAAACATGTATTAATACGAAACATGCAACGAACCTAATATTACCCAAAACTTTGTATTTTTGAAAACTTGATTCATGAGGTAGACTCCTCTTTGAGCACTTGATGCGATCTTGAACCGCGAGCTCTTGAATCAACACATGCTAGCTTCAAAACTTGACTTCGAAACTTTCGTTGAAACTAAACACCGACTAAGATCTTGATAAATATCTAAAACTTATTAAATATAAGATCATTAGTATCATAACTACATGAGTTAATCATCATCAAAACTAGAGTGATGGGTCTTTGGGCCAACAGAGGTTTCATCTTGGGTCCATTGTTCCTTGAAATGGGTACTAACTACAAATTACGAAGACGATTAGCCTAATAAACAATAGAAAGATTGCATTCAAAAATTTCATCTTCCATAGAGTTTATCACAAGCAAGATATTGTCCATTCTGAATGAATCACATTATTCTTCAAGTGTTTTTGCTAGAATTCTCTTGTAAATTGTTCATTCTGAAAACTCTTACAGGTTGCAAGTGCAATGTCAACCTTTGCAACGACATTCTCATCATCAAATCGGCCATACAATATTACCTTCTGGACTGCTTCCCTATTCAATGCGGCATAAGAAGCAACATCAATGAAACTTCTTACAAATGTTATACCAACTTTTTGTCCCTTCTCCAGTAGAGAAGTCTAACAGTTTGTACTTGCAGCTGCTTGCTTTGTATTTCTGGCCACCGTTGCTGCCTTCACGGGGCCAGCACATATCAGGAGGTTGATAGTGCTATTAGGCCGTGAATCACTGATCATCTTCATTCTGGCTTTGCCCATCTTCGTCAGCGCAATCAGCTTAGGTATCAAAATATCCATGTTTTCAAGTTCTACGAAGTCATAGAACCAACAGTTTTTTAGCCTGAACATGTCGTTGGTTTCAAAATCATGCAGGTGATGTGGGCATCGCGATCATGGTGGAGAAGCTAGAAAGGAAGGAAATATCGGATTCGAGAATCTCTGCCACCACTCCTAGGTGTTCCTCGATAGCGGATATTTCCACCCCAAAATGTGATGAAGGTACCCCAGTGATTAAGCCACCCACAAATGTGAAGAAGGCACCAAAAAAAAAAATCCAAACTACCCTTTTCTTCCTCTCCTCCCCCTCTCTTCTCTTCCATTCCCTCCGGCAAACCTCCCTCCCTCCGATTTCCCTTGGGACATGGTTTCTAAGAGGGTCTTAGTTGAGTAATCTAAACCGTCATAAAGAATTTGACATTGTCGCCATTTCTCTATCCTATGATGAGGACACTGGACAAGAAGGTCTTTGAAGCGTTCAAAATACCTCCAAAATTGTTCACTAGGTTCTTACTTAAACTGCATGATGTTCTTCCTAATGGAAAAAGATCTGATCTCACTATCTTACCACTCAACGATATGTTCTTCTCTTGAAATTTTCAGTACCTCAACTTGATCATAGGCAAACACTTAAGCTTGAGTTTTAAAAATATTAAGCAAAGCAAATAAGATTGTTCGGAAAAATTGACTCTTTTTCTTAAGAAATCATCTTGAACTGAATGTTAAATCATCAAGTAATCTTTTAAGTATGAAATAAAAATAAGTTTAAGTGATGTTTTAGAAAATAGAAGTTTAGAAATTCAAACCCATCCTCGTGTGCCTTCACGAACACTTCCAAAGAAGCAATGCTTAGATTAAGGCATACATATGATTTCGTTAGGTTCTTCACATCAAAATCATTCAAAACAAGAGGGATCGAAGAGAGATGATGGTGAGCTCAGAAAAATTAATCTAGCTACTCATGATTAAATTAAAACAAGACATGTAAATGAAATAACATATACCCGTGAATTGGAGAAAAAGAGAAACCTTGAACCTTTATTGATGTCACTTCAACTTCAGATTACAAATCACTATTTTTCTCTCTCTCACTTGTATCTAGACTGAACTATGAATTAAAAATGGAGATACAACTTCTTAATACTATCTAACATAGAACCTAAATCCTAAAAACATAGAGAAAAACTTAAACTAATTTCCGGTCCCTTCTTCTCTTTCGAATGCAGTATTTATAGGGAAAAACTAAGCGGGGGAGAGCGTACGAAGATAGGGAGAGCAAACTCTCCCCCAACCATCTCAACAAAGCCGTGAAAATGTAGCTTTGGCCTGGGTGTGGCCAGGTGGCCACACCGAGGGGTACGCTCCTGGTTTAGCGATTTTTCTTTATCTGGTTCTGAATTTCCCGTTTCAGCTCCTGAATTTGACGAAACTTCCTTTGATCTTTGGCTTTAACGAATTGATTTGTAAAGATTTGTTCTAACCAATTTTCAACCGATTTTATCTTCTCTGATTTACCTTGATCTGCCCTGATCTTCTAATTTTGAATAATTCTGAATTAAATCAGAATTTATTAGGCTTTTAGGCTCGGTTCTCTTCCCTTTCCTTTATCAATAGGCCTGCACATTATTAAATAAAAATAAGACTTATTAATAGGATTTATTAGATAATAAACATGATAATGTGACAATATATATGCAGTATATGTAACTGATCAACGTACCTTGTCTCCAGCTTTTTTCAACAGTAATTGAAATGGAAACGTAATTAGACAAATTCTTATAATGCAAATCTAAATATTTTTTAAGCAATTAGCAATCAATCAGATTACTGTTGGATTAAAAGCAGGGATATACAAATATTAGAAATAGCAGAAATAATGCTAACAGAAACTGTATTTTTGCAAAACAATATGTCTTGCAAAAAAAAAAAGAGTTTTTAGTAGTCCAAAAAGAAAGCTTTTGTGCGGCATTCTCTTGGAATTATATTTCCTACTTTCTAGAATAGGGGCACATAATAGCAAGTCTTCTTCTGCAATGCTTGAACACTAAATTTGATTTTCATCACCCAGAAACAGAACACCTAAATTGTTAAAAAATAATTACACCGTTCCCTCTCTGGCAACGATATTAAAAATTTGATTGCAAGAAAAGCAGTGAGACTTTACTCTGCAGCTTAGGGCTAACAAGTCGTGTCCACGAGGAGGAATGCGATGAAAGCGTTTCGATGTTTTGTTTTAAAACAAAGATTGGTGTTGGTGTTTTTTTTTTTTACGTTGAAAAAAAATGGAGAGTAGAAAAGTGGTTTAAAGAAAACTTGAAAACTTAGAGAAGGCTTTGGAGAAGATGATCTTTAAAATGCTTTGAGAGCGATTGTCTTTGTTTGTTTTTAATAAAGAAAAATCCGGGCTTTCTATTGTATTGTTCAACCATGTTTCATTCTCTTGAAAGTTTAAAATGCCTCATTAAGATCATAGGTGAATATTTAAGTCATGTAAAAGAGATTAAGTAAAACACATAAGATGATTTTTAGAAATTAAACTTAAGATTTGAAATCGTTCTTTAAGTTGACTATGAAACCATCAAAGCATTAAAACAAACATGGAATAAAAACAAGTTCTTTTTAAGATCTATTTCAAGAGTTAGTTCAAACATTTCCCATCCTCATGTGCCTTCGAGAACTCTTGCCAATATGCGAGGCTTAATCTAGGCATTCATATGATTCATTGGGTTCTTTTTAATAGAGATCAATCTAGAAAAAAAAAACATCACAGAAGAAGAAGAATAGTGAGCCCAGAAAACCGATTTAACTACTCATGAAGATGAAATAGTAAATAATGAAATGAATTGAAAGCATAAACTTATCAGTAAAGTTGAGTATAGATAAGCAATGGTGATTCTCTTTTGATTGTCACTTCAATGGTTAATTACACTCTTTTCCTCTCTCTCACTTATTGCTGGGCTGAACTACAGAAATAAAAATAAGATTCAACTTCTCATAAACTATCTAATAATGATCCTGAATCCTAAAAATAAAGCAAGAAACTTAAACAAGTTTTCGGTCCCTCTCAATGCAAATTTTCTGGTATTTTAAGGAAAAAAAAGAAAGAGAGAGCGTGAGTAGATAGGGGAGCAAAAGCTCCCCCTATCTCAACAGAAGAGTCACGGATCTGCGACTTTTGCCACGGATCCGCGGCCTAGATGTGGCCAATTGGCCACATCCATGGGGGGATGGATAATGATTTCGTGTTTTCCCTTCTATCCAATGGGATTTCTCGTTTGATCTTCTGATTTCGACGATTCTTCTGTTGATTTTCGGTTAACCAACTGGATCTATAAAAATCTGAGTTTAACTGGTTCTATATTCCTGCTATCTTCCCTGATATCTTATGACTTTCAGCTGAAGTTTGCCCTAATCCTTGATTCTAAATTTCTGTGGGCTTTTGGGCTTTGTTTTCTCTTCTTTCTCCCTTGGTAAAGGCCTGCATTTTATTAAACAAAAATAAGACTAAATCATGATTTATTAGACAATAAATATGATAATTTATCATTATATATGCAATATAGGTGACCAATCACCATACAAACATTATTGGATTCCAAATATCAATTTGAATTAAGTGTGTTGAGATTCTAGAACAATTTTTTGTTTCCCCTCTTTATGTATTGGTTCATGATTTGCAAAATTTGTTTTATTACTTAATTGTATTCAATGTCACAATACACTCATTTATCACATTTAAATCATTAATTTACAGTAAACACTAACCACTTATAAGAATAATACCACAATTTCTTCAATATAAGGACTAGTAGTGGACCAACAAGCTCTACATTGAGTTCTCTTTTAATTAAGAAAATATAATTTTCAATTTCATACAAATTCTAATGTGGATCATTAGCTATTTAAATTACCCAAGTTATTCCCTCTAATTAAGCGTACACAATTATCACATAAGGCCTTTGGCAAAACTATTATTGGTAATCAAACTAGCACTCATCACTAATTATGTTCATAACTTTGCTAAATTAAGGTTTAGTTTTCTCACACTTGAATTGCCACTCTCCGGTGTTCGAATGGTCGAATCATCCTCCTCTCGCATGAGAAATTCCTAGTGAAAATTTAATTCAAATAAGTATTAATTATCCTCATTACAAATTTAGAAGATATTAAGAATCCTAGAGATTTCTTACCTCAATTAGATACCAATACCCCGTGCACAAAAATACACATGACTGCCTCAGCCCCTAGGTCACCCCTCCGGTGCAGGAAGCCACGCCCCCTGCGCTTCTGTAACTACTCCTCCTGCGCGGATGTAGTAGCACCCCCGTGCGGGCACATAGCTGTAGCCTAATGCCTGTGCTCTGTCACCTGTGCGCGTATTCTGCCATCACCCACTGCCGTCGATCGTCAACAAGAGAAGAGAGAGGAAAGGAAAATGTTAATGGTCAGGATTTGAGGTGAGATTCATGGGGGGGGAGAGAGAGAGAGTGATTAGGTCTTTAGGGTTCATGAGAGAGAGAGAGAGTTAGGGTTGAGTTTGAGAGTTCAATAGAGAGTTAAAGAGTGAGAGGGCTAATGAGAGAGTGTAGTGAGAGAGGAGATAGAGGAGATGGAAGAAGGTAGCACAGAGATCGGAAGACAAAGAGCAAGATGACGCATTGGAGCAGGCCAGGTTAGCTCCCGGTAGACCGTACGGTTAACCGGTAGAGAAGGCTGGTCGATTGCCCAGTCGACCGGTATGCACGACGTGCACAGGGTTAGCCCGGTCGACCGCTCGGTCGACCGACTAAAAGCAGGCTACTCTCGGTTTAAGTCCGGTCGACCGCGCGGTCGACCGAGGCATGGGTCGGTCAACCGGCCGGTCGATCAACAGACCTGTTTTCTGCTTTCCTTTTGGGATCAGATTCCTTTTTTGGTTGAGATCAAATCCAGCTGGGGTTTCCTAAAACCTAGGGACTCTGTGGCTATAAATAAGGGCTAAAGCTCTCATGTATAGTATCCCACTGAAAATCTCCATTGGAAATTTCTTGAAAAAGGAATAATTGGTAATTGATTGTTGAATCAATAAAATCTCTCTCCCTTGCCCCGAGGACGTAGGCACGTTGCCGAACCTCGTTAAATATTGTGTTGATTATTTTTCTCTATTGTTCTCTGTTCTGGTCGTGTTGGGTATGTCTCCGGCTGCATTAGTCTCCGCCTTGTTGGTGCATTCCTTAGAGGGGTTATTGTCCTGTGCACAACAATTGGTATCAGAGCATCCCAGGTTCGATATGGGATCGTGTGTTGATTTCAAGGGCATCAGTTGTTGTTTGGCGGAGATCGTGTGTTGATCTCGAAGCGGCATTGGGATTATTTGTGGGATCGTGTGTCGATCTCAAAACAGCGTGTAGATTGCTCGAGGAATCAATTTGGAGGAATAGATTGTTTCGGAGACTCTTTGGGGATTTCGCGTGGAGGTAAAGATCCTATCTTTATCTAGTTTATTTTTCTAACTTTGTTTGTTTCTGCATTGGTTTGAGGAATCAGTTGAGAAGATGGCTGGAGGAGTAGATCAATGAATCCACATCCGCTAAGGATTGATGTGGTGAAGTTCAACGTCACGAACAACTTCGGTATATAGAGGTGTGAGATGATGGATGCACTATCGGCATCAAACCTTGAAGACACTCAGCGGTTAGAGAAGAAGTGCGCATCAACAACTGAAGAAGATTAGGACAAGATGAACCGTACGGCGTGTGGCTTGATCAGGTCTTGTTTGACACAAGACATCAAGTATCAAGTGTTGCATGAGACATCTACGAGGCAGCTGTGGGAGATCCTGAAGAAGAAGTATTTGACAAAAAGCATAGAATCGCGATTGCAGTTGAAAAGTAAGCTTTATAGTTTTCAGATGCAAAGAGGCTGCTCCATCAATGAACACTTGAATCGCTACACAAGGCTTCTTACAGATCTAGTTAATGTGGATGTGGAGACTAATGAAGAGGATAAGGCGGTAATCTTATTGAATTCTCTTCTTAGGGAAGAGTATGAGACCTTTACTCTTACGTTGATCAATGGAAGAAAATTCCTTAACTACAGTGAGGTGTCTACTACTCTTGTGAGTTATGAAGCAAGGAGACATGATAGATTGTCTTCTTCTGGGAACACAACAGCAGAGGTATTGGCGGTAAGAGGTAGGAGTTCCAATAGGAAGGGAAGAGATGATCAGGGAAGATCGAAGTCCAGATCAGGCTTCAGAGATCTGAAGAGAAATCAGTGCGTCATGTGCAAGAAACTAGAGCACTGGAAAGTTGATTGCCCGAAGGCCAAAGGTAAAAAAATAGAGTCAAACACCGAGGCGAATCTCGCATAGGCGGATGGATTAGATTCAGACTCATCAATATTCTCTCTCTGTTACTACTTCTACTATTGATTACTCAGATAATGCTGAGTGGATCTTAGATCCCGGAGCCACCTATCATGTGTGCCCAAACAGGGCCTGGTTTTTTAGTTTTGAGAAGCTAAATAGATGTTACACGGTTATGGGTGATGATCATCCGTGTAATATAGAAGGGATGGGTACAGTCCGTATTAAGATGTTTGATAGGATAATACGAGAACTGAAGAAGGTGAGGTATGTACCTCAACTCAAAAGAATCTTCTCTCTGTTGGCGCTTTAGAAGCATTGGGTCTTGTAATATCCATACGAGATAATGTTCTCAAGATGATCAAAGGCTCAATAGTGGTGATGAAGGGCGTCTGCCGGAACAATCTCTACTACTTGAAGGGTAGTATGGTTACAGGTCAGGTGGATACTTCTAGTTCTTCAGATGATGGTTGCACAAAGGTCTGGCAGGTGAAGGACGGACAAGGAGGTGAAAGGTCTTTGCAAGCTCCTGCAATGAAGGGATCATTGAAAGGTGCTGCTATCTACAACTTGGATGGTGAACACAGCGTTCTAGACAAGAAGAAGGTGAAATTCAGCACCAGTATCACCGCTCAGAAGGTCTTCTTGATTGTGTTCACGTAAGTGTTTGGGGACCTGCTAAGACTACATCGCTTGGAGGTCACAGGTACTTTGTCTCTTTTATTGATAGTTTATTTAGGCATTGTTGGATATATCCCTTGAGACAAAGGTGTGAAGCCCTAAATATGTTGGTAAAGTGGAAAGAAAGAATAGAGAAGCAGATAGGTAGGAAGATTAAGAAGCTACAGATTGGTAATATTAAAAGAGACATGAACCAATTCCTATGATTTAGCCAGAACACTGGTATTGGTACTCACTTCACAGAAGGTATATATGGGTTGGCTAGGGAAGTAAACCGTTCCTTACTGGAGAAGGTTCGGTGGTTATTGTCTAATGCAAGATTAGACAAATCGTTTTGGGCTGAGGCGATTGTGTATACTAGCTATCTCATAAATGGATCGACTGCGATAGGAGGTAAAACTCCATTGGAAATTTGGTCTGAAAAAGCTGCTCAAGATCATAGTTTGCTGTGGAAATTTAGAAGTCCGACCTGCTTGATTGGAGTCATTTATGCATCATTTTCTACCACCATGCTATGTTTTATCTGAATAAATATTTGATTTTTACTGCTTTTTTCTCTCTTTTTTCAGGTTCAATGTTTAATGGAGAAAGAGGCCCAATAATTGTGATTTTTGAGGAATTAAAGAAACATTTAGAAGCCCATAAGAGAAAAGCCCAAGTCTGAAAAGATCCAAAACGTATTCTCAGTTTCTACAAGATCCAACTGAGGATACGAGATGCAACAGAAAGGCATAAAAATCCGCTAGCGCAGCGGCCAAGAACGGCCGCGGAAACCCGGCTTATGCCGTGGACACACGGCAATCTTTAGGCCGTTACTTCAGCGTTTGATCTGGAGACTGAAGTGGGATGGCCTCCTCTCATGAAGACTATAAATAGAACCCCTAGGGCCTCTGTAATCAGGGAGGAGAAAAGAGCATTGTTTATAGGGAAATTGTAAGGATTTCTCTAGGTTTTCTTTTAGTCTCTTATGTAATTTTCTTTTTCTCCTTCTAGAATCCAGAAAAGAGAGAATGAGAGTGAGCAATCTTTGTAATTGGAGACGGTGACAACGCAATACAAGGATCGAGCTTTCAATCTTCATCTTCTCTTGTTCTAGTGCATTATTTTTCTTTAAGCTTTTATTTTCTTCTATTTCACTTCTACAATGAACTGTTTCTTGTTCTTTATTTCCATGTCTAGCTAATTTATTAACATGACTAACTAACTTTTAATTTTACTAACCACTAACTCTTGGATGATTGCTAACTTATATGATTCATTGGATACTTTCTTCTTTTAAGTCTTGCAATCTACAAGTCTATTTTACCTCCAATGAAGATGAGTTGCGTTTTATTCTTTGTAAATGCTAAGTTCTCCCTCCATATGACTCATGTGAGCCTCACTTAGAGCCTTGTCTTTAGAACAAGTGCCTTGATGGAACATGAAGATGGAGCACTTCACTATGTCAATGACTACATTACAAGTTCTTATTTCATGCCGCTTAATTCTAGCTTTGATGGACTAATAAATCTTGTATGTTTCTTAGCATTGTTAAAAGTGACTATCCTTGTTCCACTAATGAAAATCTATTTAGGGAGCCAATGATTCAAGGAGGCTACCAGCCTAGATGAGAAATACCTTCGACATGGTATAACACAAGAACTTGGCAAGCAAGACATACCATTGCCTATGATTCAATATGAGGCATGCATCACCCAACGAGAGTAGTAAGTTAGTAAATTAGAATGTTAGTTAGTGATGGCTTCTCTTTATATCATTCTTAAAAATCCGTCTTCTGAAAACTTCTTTTCAAATATCTCCGTTTTCCTTCCATCTTTATTCTCGTTTCTTCTTTTCTTTTACAAAACACCCAAAGATTTTTCACTCACCTTCCACATCATTTTATTTTTCATTTCTTAAAACAAAGAAGAACCTTCATTTTTCTTCACAAAGATTTCAATACAAACCTTGAATGCTTCTATCGCTAACCCTCCCTGCAGATACGACCCGTCTTAGCTTATGCTACGAACGGTGATTCGGAAGGAGCAAAGTAAACCTGCATAAACATTCGAAGTTCTTGATCATTGGTACACGGCAACCAATGGTTTACTCTAAACCTCTTTTCAATACAATTAATCCCTCCGAACAAATTTTTGGCGCGTTACCGGGGAGGGTAACGTTTTTTATTGAATTTTTGAAACTGAAACGAATTTTTCTTCTCTGTTGCAGTTTACAGGTCAGGGAAAGCAGAAAAGAAGATTACAGTAACATATAAGTGGTCTTGGGCCTTTGTTCTAGAAAGTAGAGACCAAGCACCCTCTGGATTGCCGCGTTTCCTCAGCTCTGGTCGCGGATCCGCGACAAAAAGGAGTTCACTACTGACTGGCTTTTTGCAGGGTTGCTTGCTTTGCAAAATTATAGTTTTCTGCAAACTTTATTTCTTTTATGCCATCACCAGGAGCCTGCTAATAAACCAACAGTAAAATATTTGTTGAAAAAGTTCAAAAATTGATTAGACGTTTACATTTTAGGCACGTGTCTTTTCAATTCATTTACTTTACTGTTGAAAAGTGCTGGATCAAGGTACGTTCGCATTGCATTTAGAATAGGACTCATCTCTTGGTTGATTTACATCGTTTTGAGTGAATCTTGTTGCATATCTTGTACACTTGCACAAACTGATCTTAAGGGCACCACCCAATAACAAGACAAGGTGGGGATTTAATCACCCTTCCTTGGCCAAAAAATCAGATTCCAAGCACTCACAATCCCAAGCCTAACTAAAAATGAGTAGACATTGGCCCTAAGGACATCTCGGACTCAATTAGGAGATTATCCTAAGGGGGAAAGGTGTTGGAATTTGACTTCTGCCAAATCAGTGTCTAGGAAGGGTTTAAGGGCCGAAAGCCCGAAGACTGGTGGTTACTTAATTAAGGAACGTCTTTGACGGATAACCTCCCACCAATCTTGCCCTGACCTGACTGATTAGCTTGTGGTCAAAGTCTGCATTATACCTCCCGTGGACAGTCTAATCAGTTAGGAGTCGTCTCGGGCATAGGTCTACCCTAACTTAGTTTAGAATTTTTTTCTTTTTATTTGTTTACTTATTGTTTGTTTTGTTTTTTCCTTTGTTGTATTTTATTGTGTGATATGACTTATAATAACAATTTTTCAATTTTAATAGTAATCCATATTACACACCAACCTCTTTTTCTGATATTACCAATCCGGCATATCATAACTTTAACCAACATAGTATGCCGGATTGGTCTTATCCGAATCATTATAACCCATGCCCCCAATCTTATAACCATAATTTTTAGAATAATTTCAACTCTTCACAGAGTCGGTGGGGATTCACCTCTCCCGAGTTCAATTTTCAACCAACTTGTCCTCCTTATCCACCTTGTCCACAATATTTCTAAGATTCATACTCAGTTCCGCCAGTTCAAAAGAGAAAACCATCAATTTTAGAAATGAGTATGCGTGAGTCCAAACAACAATCACAAAATCTGATGGACTCACAATTTTACCACCAATTCCAAAACAACACTTCATCTTTTCAAGACCAATCGCAACAAAACGATGAACCTATCAACTATGAAAAGATGCTTGAAACCATGACTCAGGCTCAAAACGCTCGTAATCATGACATAGATATGATGGTCCAAACTCTACGTTCTCACCGTTTGGCCAGTTCTGATGTCGTTAACCATTCTGTTAGAGCTGAAGAGTCATGTTGTTTTGGAAAACAAGGTTCCATTTTAGTACAATCATTTGAACTTGCCCAAACTCCAAATTTTGAAAATGATATTGACAGTTTGGCAAGTTATTCCTTTCCTGAAATAGAACTTGAGAATGATTATGATCCTGAACCTCAACTTAGTGATTCAATTCTACTTCCTGAATCAATAATGACTCCGGTGTCTTCACCTGATTTTAATCTTTTCCCGAGTCAACATTGGATCCTGTGCCAATTCATAATGAAATTGAATCACCCATCTTTGATGATCATCATATTGAACTTGACCAATTTCACACTTTGAAAGTCCCATTGACAAATTGGCAGGTTCTCATTTTATGAAATTGAACTCAATGAGAAATGTGACCTAGATTCTCAATTTTGTGATCCAGCTCAAATTTTCGAATCAATACTGACTCCTATTTTGTTACCCGACTTGAGTAATATTTTAGAGTCAGTTTTGATTCCCACACCTGTCATTCTTGAACTTGAATCACCAATATTAAGTCACATTCCATTGTGGGGAATGAATGTGGACTTGAGTTTCAACTTCTTGATTTAGACCCACTTCCTGAACCAATCTCGACTCCTGAACTTTTACTTGACTTAAGTCATTTTTTTGAGTCGGTATTAGTTCCCATACTTCCAAAGTCCAAGTCAATCATTCCATCTTCAAACTCCATTTTGGGACAAGGCGGTTGACAAAATTGACTCCGAAATCAATTATGGAATTTGAAAATTAGATGGGTTCACATATTTAATAAAAATCATTCATGTATACATCATTTTAGTGGGTTATATTAGAGAGATTTCTGGTGGGTTCCTTCGAACTCCATGCAAAGTCGATTGGGCCGCATTTCGTGGACCAATCAGACCACCACCGGAACCACCACCTTAAGGTAGTATTTTCCTTCCCTGTCTTCTTTTTCATGCATCTATGCATTAATTCATACATTGAGGACAATGCATGGGATAGGTATGGGGGGTAGATACTAACATAGAATTTTCTAGACTTATTCTAGGTTTCTCTTTTCTTATAAAATTTTTTTTTTTAAGATTTCTTAGGTTTCTCTTTTCTTACTAACATAGGATTTTCTAGACTTTTTCTTTTAGATTTCTCTTTTCTTATATATATATATATAAATAAAAAAAATTTTGATCCATTTTTGAAAAGAATTAACTTGGTCTTAGGCATTAAGGAAATTCTAAGTTAAGATTTCTTAATATAAGTCGAAATAAGAAATTTTGTTGGATCTTTAGGTTAAGAAAGAAAAGAATAGAAAAGATAGCTAGATTTTGAATTATTTTCTAAACACTATATACATTTGCATATTGAGGGATTAATCAAATACTTAGTGACTTTGTTTACATAAATATATATAAAAATAAAATAAAATAAAACAAAATAAAATAATAAAATATAGATATTCATAAATAAAACTTGATCACTAATTAAGCTGGTCGGTTGTGCCTTAAGGAGCATAACCAGTCACGCCTAAAAGTGGTTGAGTCCTTAGCATTCGTGGCCTAGTTTACTCGAGACCTTGAACCTTAGGGATGTATCTTCATCTGGTGCCCTAAGACCATCTAGTCTGGGAGTCATCGGTAAAAGGCTCGCTACATGGGTAAATTAGAAAGCCTAATGAAGCTAAGAGAATGTAAATATATACTCTATAAAAAAATAATAATAATAAATAATAAAAAATAAAGAAAAAAAGAAGAAATATGTGTGTGTGTGTGTGTGAACAAACGAACTAAAGTCTAAGAAAAATCCCTCATACATATGTATATGTGTTAGGTTTGATACAAAATCTAGTTTCTCTCTATTCTTGAAAAAACTTAACCTAAGTTGAAAATAATATTTCAAATGAAAACTTATAAAAAAGAAGGAAAAGTTTAGAATAACCCTAAACCTTTAGATCACCGAAATTCTTGAAGGAAATGGATCATAAAAAATGTTTCTCTCTTTTCACTGACATTTTCTTTTTTCTTTGAGATTTTGTGGGTGCAATCCACAAAAAACCCTCAGGAGACAACACTCCTCCTCTAGGGTGACCTAGAGGTTTAATGGCTTGTTGCACAAGCTCACTGCAATCGTGTCACCTACGGTAAGTAGTGTAATAATTTAGTTAGGATTTTTTTCTTGCTTATTTTGCTCAGGAACGAGCAAAAGCTAGGTATGGAGGTGTGATTGGAGTCATTTATACATCATTTTCTACCACTATGCTATGCTTTATCTGAATAAATATTTGATTTTACTACTTTTTTCTCTCTCTTTTCAGGTCCAATGTTTAATGGAGAAAGAGGCCCAACAATTGTGATTTTTGAGGAATTAAAGAAACATTTAGAAGCCCACAAGAGAAAAGCCCAAGTCTGAAACGATCAAAAACGTATTCTCAGTTTCTACAAGATCCAACTGATGATACGAGATGCAACAGAAAGGCATAAAAATCCGCTAGCGCAGCGGCCAAGAAACGGTCGCGGAAACGCGGCTTATGCCGCGGACCCGCGGCAATCTTTAGGCCGTTACTTCAGCGTTTGATCCGGAGACTGAAGTGGGATCGCCTCCTCTCATGAAGACTATAAATAGACCTCTAGGGCCTCTGTAATCAGGGAGGAGAAAAGAGCATTGTTTATAGGAAAATTATTAGGATTCTCTAGGTTTTCTTTTAGTCTCTTATGTAATTTTCTTTTTCTCCTTCTAGAATCCAGAAAAGAGAGAGTGAGAGTGAGCAATCTTTGTAATTAGAGACGGTGACAACGCAATACAAGGATCAAGCTTTCAATCTTCATCTTCTCTTATTCTAGTGCATTATTTTTCTTTAAGCTTTTACTTTCTTCTATTTCACTTCTACAATGAACTGTTTCTTGTTCTTTATTTTCATGTCTATCTAATTTATTAACATGACTAACTAACTTTTAATTTTACTAACTACTAACTCTTGGGTGATTGCTAACTTATATGATTCATTGGATACTTTCTTCTTTTAAGTCTTGCAATCTACAAGTCTATTTTACCTCCAATGAAGATGAGTTGCTTTTTATTCTTTGTAAATGCTAAGGTCTCCCTCCATATGACTCATGTGAGCCTCACTTAGAGCTTTGTCTTTAGAACAAGTGCCTTGATGGAACATGAAGATGGAGCACTTCACTATGCCAATGACTACATTATAAGTTCTTATTTCATGCTCGTTTTATTATAGCTTTGATGGACTAATGAATCTTGTATGTTTCTTAGCATCGTTAAAAGTGACTATCCTTGTTCCACTAATGAAAATCTATTTAGGGGGCCAATGATTCAAGGAGGCAACTAGCCTAGGTGAGAAACACCTTCGACATGGGACAACACAAGAACTTGGCAAGCAAGACATACCATTGCCGATGATTCAATATGAGGTATGCATCACCCAACGAGAGTAGTAAGTTAGTAAATTAGAATGTTAGTTAGTCATGGCTTCTCTTTATATCATTCTTAAAAATCCCTCTTCTGAAAACTTCTTCTTTTTAAATATCTCCGTTTTCCTTCCATCTTTATTATCGTTTCTTCTTTTCTTTTTACAAAACACCCAAAGATTTTCCACTCACCTTCCACATCGTTTTATTTTTCATTTCTTAAAACAAAGAAGAATCTTCGTTTTTCTTCACAAAGATTTCAATACAAACCTTGAATGCTTCTATCGCTAACCCTCCCTGTGGATACGACCCATCTTAACTTATACTACGAACGGTGATTCGGAAGGAGCAAAGTAAACCTGCATAAATATTAGAAGTTCTTGATCATCGATATGCGGTAATCAACGGTTTACTCTAAACCTCTTTTCAATACAATTAATCCCTCCGAACACTGCTTCAGTGCCAAAGATGGTATGGTGAATCCGCGAGCAAAGAAGTTTGTATTTTTGAATGTCAAGAAAATATGAAAGGTTACAGGTTATGGGACCTGAAAACAAGAAGATCGTGTTGAGTCGGCATGTCACGTTTGATGAGACTTCAATTTTGAAGTCTACCGTCTCTCAGCAGGTGGAGAGGATGAAGACCAAGGAAGTATCGCAGCGGGTGGAGATTGATGCTACTCCACCATCTCCAGTTGGTTCGGTATCACTGAAGACTTCACTGGATGTGACACCGGGTGGAGATCATGTAGCCAGGGTTGAGGTTGAAGACATTGATGAGAATGTCAAATTATTTGCAGCCATTGGAACCAAGGTAAAACCACGCACGTAGGTGAAGAAGCATGAATCTCAAGCTTGTGACCACGACAAGCTTAAGTTAAAAGCCGTTGTTCTCCATGACGGTAGTGAGGAGTTTCATATGACTCAGCCAGATAGGTTTGCTGCTGAAGATTCAGGTACAAGTGCTTGAGCTTGATGGAGCTCATTTCACATGAACTACGATTGGTTTGATCTTTTGGGCAAGGTACATAGGCAGCCGTAAAGGCCCAGCCACATTTGGTGATGCAACCCATATGAATCTATTTGGTTCTCGAGAAGCTGATTGGAACTTCACGTAGAGGTGAAGAGTTGTGGCCGATTGAAACTTCACGTAGAGGTGGATAGACTTCATATAGAGGTGAAGTGTTGTGGCCAGTTGGACTTCACGTAGAGGTGAGGTGTTGTGATCTCAATGAACAGATGATCTTCTGGTGAGAAGACAATTGAGCTTGCATAAGAGGGGTGTGTATCCAGTTTGTTAAGACCGATGATGGTGTTCAGTGTGCTCTACTCGAACTTGGTTGGATCGTCAGCTGAAGACATGTAGACTGGATAGAGCCAGTCAATTGGAGAGTCAGTGTTGGCTCATGATGAGTTCTTCGTAAGGTCATGAATTTGCTGAGTGAGAGACACGTTCGTTTGTCAGCTTAGATGATATTTCTCCTAAGGTGAAGTGGTGGGAACACATGTATGGTGCATTCCAGTTGGATAGCTGAGCTAAAGGTTCCAAGCCGAGATCGTGTGTCGATTGCGCTGAGATCGTGTGTCGATTTCATCCGGAGCGCTCAAGCAGAGATCGTGTGTCGATTTCGCCAGGTGATAGACTGGAGTTCGTTGGAGATCGGCTCAGATTTGAAAAATCTTCATCGAGGTGGAGAATTGTAGGGAGAGAGGAAAGAGAGGAGATGGAAGAAGGCAGCATAGAGATCGGAAGACAAAGGAGCAAGACGATGCATTGGAGCAGGCCAGGTTAGCTCCCGGTCGACCGAACGGTCGACCGGTGGAGAAGGCCGGTCGACCGCCCGGTCGACCGGTGTGCATGACGTGCACAGGGTTAGCCCGGTCGACCGCCCAGTCGACCGTGGCATAGAAAGTCGACCGCCCGGTCGACCGACTGAAAGCAGGCTGCTCTCAGTTTTGGTCCGGTCGACCACGCGGTCGACCGAGGCATGGGTCGGTTGACCGGCCGGTCCACTGATAGACGCATTTCTTCTTTCCTTTTGGGATTCAGATTCCTTTTCTGGTTGGGATCAAATTCAGCTGGGGTTTCCTAAAACCCAGGGACTCTGTGGCTATAAAAAAGGGCTAGAGCCCTCATGTATAGTATCCCACTGAAAATCTCCATTGGATATTCCCTGAAGAAGGAATAATTTATAATTGATTATTGAATCAATAAAATCTCTCTATCCCTTGCCCCGAGGACGTAGGCACGTTGCCGAACCTCATTAAATACTGTATTGATTGTTTTCTCTCTATTGTTCTCTGTTCTGATCGTGTTGGGTACGTCTCCGGCTGCATCAGTTTCCGCCTAGTTGGTGGATTCCTCAGAGGGGTTGTTGTCCTGTGTACAATAGAGAGGACTGATAAGAAGAAGGGTGATGTTTTGAGAAGAATGAAGAAGATGAGAGATTAAGAGAAAGAGTGTGTGAGATGTTGAAAATTATCTCCTAATTTTTTCCTTTTAAATTTTGTGGGGAATATATCCTATGATGCCACCTAGCATCTCATCTCCCCAAGCCTCCCAAGATCTTTGCCACCTCAAACTCCACTAAAATTTGGTTTTTAGGATTATTATATATAGGGTATATTAGTAGGGAATAATACATGGTTCTGTGTATAATTAATTGTATATGCTAGTATATAGAAATATATACACAAGTATGTATACATATATGTGTGTAAATATATACATGTTCACATACAATTATCATCCATCACTGAGTACGCTTACTCCTTTATACATACGATTGAATTTGAATTATTAAATAATTGTCACACAATTTATGCTAAATTATAATCAGGCGTAACCGCATTAATTATATTATTAAGGATCAAAAATCAAAAATTAAGGTATTCTATGATAAAATAATCCAAGCTTACATAGCAGAGAAAAAGATGGTCAATATTTTCTTCATATGCTGCGCACAGAACACATAGGTTAAGCCCTTGCCAGTTCCTTTTAATAAGATTATCCCACGCAAGGATACCTCAATTAACGACTAGCCAAAGGAATGCCCTGATTTTGAGTGACGCATTGACTTTCCAAATGACCGTAGCAAACAGGCACCGCACAGACCCTCGTCGTTATGCCTATAGTAGGTATTTCTAACTATAAAAGCTCGTTTAGGATCCCATTCCAATGTAGGATGATCTCTGGCCTCCCCATTTATTGATAAGTGTCCAGGAAGTAGCTATAATAATTCCTCCCTTTGGTTAACATGTTCCTCTTGATTCAAGTGGAGCACCCTAATATTCCAACCAGTAACCGACCAATGAGAATATTGTTCTTGCAGGGTCTTGAGCTACACAGAATAGTTCTGAGAATAGCAACTCCAAAGGAACATTGGCACACTATTTCTCTTTCCAAAATCTAGTATCCCTCTCATTCTTAACATCTATCACAATTCCTAAGAAAAAGATGTCTTTGACGGACTCCATTCATTTCCAGAAAGGAGATGAAGAAGCCCCATTTATACACTTGTCTGACCACCACCCCACGAGGGGGTGGTAATTATGGGACACAAACGACGCCCACTTACGACGCAGGTCGTATAATTTCCACCACCATTTGATTAATAGTGTTGTGCTGAATTTTCGACCTAACCCCCCAACTCCTTACGCTTGCAAACTCGTTTTCAATTCACAAGGCAAAAGCTCGTTCTTTCTTTGTGAGTCCTGTTTCATAGGAACTTTCTTCTCAGAGAATCAATCTTCCTTTCCACCCATCTTCAAAGTGGGGAAAATAATAGGAAGTATGTGGGAATGACAGAAAGGATCTCGTTAATCATTGTGATCCTTCTTCCGAGGGAGACTTTCTTTTCTAACATGCCACTCTTTTTGCACTCTATCAATAAGTCATGTCCAAAGTTCACTTTTCTTTGTTGTTATAGAAAAGATATTTCTATTCTGTCAAAGACCCATAACTTTTGTGGAGGGCTTTCATCTCTACCCTATTAATGAACGAAATATCTAGGCATGCTTCACTTTTTTTTCAACAAGAAAAAAAAAATGATTCTTAATGTATGGTGCATTTTTCTACGGCTCAGGTGACCTTATGTTTTGAAATGAAGTAAATTTTTCATGATGTGGAGAAGTCCAGAAGGGATTTTAGATATCTATTGGTCGAATAAAGCAATTACAAGTATCGTCAGAACCTCCAGGTGAAATACACTAGAAAAGGGGATGGTCTGCTGATTCTGTGGCCTGAAGATGAAGCACACATTCTTAGGCCTAACAAAGATTATTCCTGTTGAAAATAGCATTTCTCATCAATCAAATATACACCATCTAATCAAAGCAAAAAAAGAATCTCAATAAGTTTGAGTTCTCCTCCACTAATAGGATGAACAAAAGCTCTTTCAGAACTTAAGCCTAATCAAACATCCCATTATGAGTAACAAAAACAATGCATCTGACAGAATATTGCATCTTTGATTGTAACCTCTCATTATCATATCTCAACAATATTTGACTGTTTGGGTAGTGTTCAAAGATTTCAAAAGATCTGTAGAATCTGTAACATCACCTGTTGTTCCCAACTTTTGGTTGTCGCCTATTATTTTTTTATGTTTCTTGTTTTTGATGTAATTTTCCTCTTATATGTAGTTTATATTCGGATTTTGAGAAAGCGAAAAAAATAGATCATGAGACATGAAGAAAAAGGAAATGTGTCACAGGCAAACCTGTTCTTTTTTTTTTCATTTTCTGGCACCCTTGATTTGACTGTTAGAAAATTTTGACACTCATTGGAGCTTCATCACAGTTGCAATCATCTGTTCTTAATAGATATATACTGCTACATGTGAGTTTACACAAATGTTTGCATTCTTATATTACGAGAAATATTTCATTAAAATCTTATTAATAAAATCTTGGAGGCATTACGTCTCACGTTTCTCTCTAAAGAGAAAGAGAATGGTTGGTTTAATGTGAGACATGTATTTTTTTTCCCCTGGAAAATAGGGGGGAAAATTGATCTCTAACTTCGAAAATATGAAACAAATTGTGCTACAGTTTGTATCTAGCTAATTTAGCTCTTATTATAAACAATATGAGCTTGAGTTGACCCTCTTTGATTTAGAACCACATTTAAATTTGGTCAACTAGATCAGGCTTGGTACATTTACACCTTATACAGATGGCTACACATCTTTTTCTAGTAAAATAGAGCCACCTAATATGGCTAAAAAATTTCAGCGAAAAATCAATGTCCACAAAATGAAAGATTAACCAATTATAGTGCTTACAAATAGCCTTGTGTCTCTGAAAATTGAGATCTCCATTCTTGAGAGAAGAAGAGAGAAAAGAAGGAGAAACAGAGAGAGAGATGGATGATGTGATGCACAAGGTGGGTACGTACATGTTCCAACAGAAAGCCGGCAAGGAGCTCTCTTCCATCAGCAACGAAATCCACGTGAGTGTTCATCTCCATTGGAAAATATTTCATTGCAATGCATGAAGTGTTGATATATTGATTCATCGACATTGTGATTTATGGCATGTTTCACAAGGAAAAAGAAGAAAAACTTCTCATGTTATATATGTGCACGATCTGATTGTCACGGTATATGGTTATATATAATTTTAATGCAAGTCTTAGGATTTGATATTGGCGCTCAATTGCATGATCTAATTGTGGCCAGAAGAATTGTTCTTGGTTTTCTGGAGTAACTTTATAATGCTGGCGTGATGTAAGTCGGGTTCTTAGCTAGGAATTGATTTTCCGATACGTTTGGGAAAAAGGGTATTGAGACATATTGAGAGAAAATAGATAGTTTTAAAGATATCTCTTTAATTATAAAAAGTTTAGGCTGAAGGTTGTAAATGAAAACTGAGTGTACAATCATACCGAGTTGTTGTCCTAAGTAATTTGATTTGTTCTTCAACTTATTTGCGCATATAAACCCTGAGAAATTGCAAGTCTAAATTATGATTTAATAAAAGAATAAAATTTTAGATATGCACTATTAATTTTAATAAAATTTCCTCTCTCTTTTTTTTTTCCCTTTTTTTACTTTTAAAGAAAGGAGGGGTGCTAAATAATTCATTGGAGAGAGATCGTAATTTGGTGTGAGCGAGAATTGAACCCCAAAACTCAGTCCTCTTGCAATATATATTGCAAGAGACAGACTCTCTCACAATAGTTCTAAATGATTTGCTTTCACAAACTTACGAAGTATAAGGTTCCAATCCTGAAGACAGTAAAACGACTGATTATGCTTGACAGGAAGAAAGAAGTCGAGGAACAAAAGAAGGTAGTTTTCACTTTTTTATAAGAAGATATAGACATTAAGAATTGTTGAGGATTGTACAAGTATAGATGAAGCCAGTACAACCTCGGATAATTTTTAATAGATTTTCCACATGAATTGTTGGGTATAGGAAAGGGGAAGATATATCAGATTTACACCTAGTTTATTTATCACCTCATATGACCGATATAGGATACGTGTTGAGACGAGAGCTCATAAAGGAACATTTTGAATATTAGTGTTTCCTACACAATTTTACAGCAACATTAGCTTGAGGGGGATTGAGAGTGAAAACTTTTTGATACTATCAAATTGGTTGTCATTTCTTAATCATGAGCATAAAATATGTAATATTTGTTATAATCTCTTTTTTTAAACACATTTCATTTTCATTTTCTAGTAAATTCAATGGCGAAAGATCGGGTATCTGATCTCCTGTATAATTTTGCCTCCATTACATGATCTTAAATTTGATGGTGTTGTGTGTGTTTGGTTTAGATAAATTATACCATGATACTTGTTTTACATGTGTTTCATGAGAATATAAATGTACAAAATTATGTGGGTGTTGCATGCCTAAATATCTGTATATGATTCTCTCTCTTGTCTCAGTAGGCCCGAATTTTGGATTTCATACTGATCAAACTTTTGCATTCATGTTACTAGTCGATTTCTAATGGCATTGAAGGAGGAGCGAAATGGCTGGTGAACAAAGTAAAAGGTGATATTCTCATATCCATAAATGAAAGTTCCATTTCCATATGAAACTAACCAGAGACAGCATAGATCGACATCAGAAATTTGCATGTTTGTGTAGCATATATTTTTACCTTCTTCATATGTGATTTCAGCTTTAGACATGAATCTTGATGGCCATGGCTCTATGCATGATTTCTTAATAATGTTTTCAAATTAAATTGCATCATCGATGTTATGTTCTAGTTGTAATTGTGCGATAAATTCAGTGTGACGAACTCTAATGCATAATTACATTTGTTTCACTGAATATAACCATTCTTTGCTCATTCTCTGGGAAACTTTCGATATTATTTCTTTTCCTAGAGTGCACTAATTTGTCAGTGATGTTAGTTTTTGCTTTTAGGATAGTACTTGCATTTTTCTGATTTTTTCAAGTAAATATGAACTTTATATAGACCTCATCGGCTTGCAAAAATCTAAGAGAATTTTTTCAGTAATCCTTTGTACATATATTGGACTGTTAACACTCACAATTCTTTTCAAACATATTGTTTGCAGGAAAAGTGCAGAAACCACTGCCGGATTTACTGAAGGAGTATGATCTTCCATTAGGCCTCTTTCCGCAGGACACATCAAACTACGATTTCAATGAGGACACGAAGAAGCTAACTGTGCACATACCCACGATATGTGAGGTTCGCTACAAGGACTCCTCATTCATGCGTTTAGACACCACTGTAACCGGCTTCTTGGAGAAGGGCAGGATGTATGACATTGAGGGGGTCAAGACGAAGATTATAATCTGGCCGAGGGTCTCCTGTGTCATGACAGAGGGGCCAAAAGTTCATTTCATGACTACTATAAAGAGAACCACAAGGGATAGAGTTGCATATGAGGTACTAAGAGATAGTGTCGGCATAGATAAGTTCTAGGCCTTGTGAGAGGTTATAAGGTGTGAATGTTGCAAATGTGCATCCTTCAAGTTGAGAACAACCCTGAATTGTAAACTTTGTGATGAAATATGTCTTGTTTTTTTAAGATAATTGGTGTTAATAATGTTGTGATCAATGCTGATACAACAAGAGAGGAATACTAAGTTGAAAACTCGGCAACAGAAGCGTAGATCTACCACTAGCAAACAATCAAGATAAATCACCACAAAACATAAGAACACCAGATTTTACATGATTCGTAAGAATGCCTATGTCTACGAAAAGGAAGGGAGAAATTATATTAAAACAGAGAAGAAAATATAAGAGTTACAAGAATTTTCTCTCTTAGAACTCTTAATGGTGGAAATATCTCTTGAATTTGACTTGCCTTCAAAAGCACCCCCAAGAGGTTTATGTAGGCTCATAGAATGATCCCAATCCAACCTAAACGTCAATAATACAATCAGCATCGCCTCAGAGAAAGAAGAAAACTCGGACCTAACTCAAATTGAAAACAGAACAAGAAAAAAAATTGTCAGAACCGTCGTAAGTCGACTGTACTCAAGTATAAGTCGACTTATAATGTGTATTAGTCGACTATACTAAAGTATTAGTCGACTAATGTAAGAGAATCTGGGATCCTTACTTTCTATTTGCAAATATTAGTCGACTACACTGCAAAGTATAATTGACTAGTCCAAACATAAGTCGACTAGTAAGTTAATAAGTCTACTTATAATGTGCATAAGTCTTATGCATGTCCATGCTTGATCTCTAAATTTTGTAATACCTCCACCTGAACCTGAATTCTTCTCCAATGAATATGAGGCACTCAAAATACTAACAAGTAATCTATCGCCTTCTATTAATATGATTTTAATGAGAATATAGAGAAGCACAAAACATATATAATCTGAGACTTAACATAGCAAAAAATTTGTAGGCACGCATGAACGTTGACAAGCAAACCGGTGCAAACTTACATACAAACACAAAGCAAAAGAGTCACGGGGGTAGTCCTTTTATATGGAAGAGATCCTATAGGCAAGTCTTAAGATACGCCCCTGCAAGTGTGATGCTTTTCTTTTGAGGAAAACAGTAGGACTAATGTCATACCCCGCTTCTTAAAATACGCTAGAGCGGAGATATGATGAGAGTCAGCAATGCATATACACAAGGAGAATACCCCACGTATACACGCTAAACTGTAAGTAATTGAACAAGCTATAAATCTACTATGATATTCTATGATCACTGCAATAGCACATATATATGTTCACACATGATAATACATGAATCAAGAAATAGAATAGAAGCTGAGTGTGATATATATAGGGAATCAAAATATGATAACAGGAATGAAAGCGATGCAAGAATTGTGATCAACAAAGAGTAACTCTAGACTCCTAAAAATGCATACATCAAACACCTGGTCAATAGAATAAAATATCTTATACCTGGATGCGCAAATTTAGGATCGTCAGAAAGCAACCTAATGACTGTGTAAAATGAAGGGTACGAATGCATAGTACATGCTACAATACTACTATGAAAATACAAGATAAAAAATATCATAAACAAAACTGTAAATAGAAATAACTTATTATAAAACAAACTACTGATATCAAAGAGATGTGTAACCTAACATATGTCTCTAGTTTATTTATTATTATTAACCTAACTAGTTGGATATTTAGTTGTGTCCCATATCACAACCATTTTTTCATATATCAAACAAGGTTATTGTTTGTGTAATTGTCTGTCAATGTAGTGCATATATTTTTAAATAGTACCGTGCATGCCTGATATCACAATCTAACATTCCTGGTAGGGAATCGAATGGATCGCAAGGCCCTAATAACTGAGATCACAACCCCATACAAAAGAATAACTGGTTTGGTATCGTAAACCAGGCAAAAGCCCTGACAACTGACAACTGAATAATTAGATAGCCAGCACTACCTTCGTTTCCCATAGTGGAATCCACAACTCAGTTAACCATCACAAGTCCTTCCAAAATACACAACATGCATTATCAGGTAATTATCCTTTTTCTCCAGGTTAAGTATCTTTTATTAACAAGCAATGATATAAGCTATTATTAAATGTATTAATAACTGAATATCTCCAATTGATGTTGATGTCAATAATAGCAGATAATAATCATACACGTGCATTACATATTTTCATATCATATGTGTCACATTTCTGCATTTATATTTAAATACAATCCTGTTATAATGTATTTTCATGTTTAGTGGCATGTAGGTAATTAAGGAAGAGAAGAGAGATTGACAGATTTATCCAATTAAATCTAAAAGTTCAAAAGAAAGGGGATCGATTCAAATTCAGACGTTCTAATGGCCATCTTATCTGAAGATCAGGTTTATCAGATGAGATAATATCATCCAAATTTAAGAGAAAAATAGATTTATGAAGGCCCTATCAGTTTCGCTAAGGATATAAAGGTGAATCATTCAAATTTAGCACAAAAATTCAAAATTGAGAGGATAAAAGGATCTTTGATTCTGGCCCTACGGCCAGGATATTACCACGAAAATGCGGCAAATGTCGCGTTTTCACGGCCTGGTAGTTGAACTAGGAGGAGCGCGCTTCCCTATCTCCGTACGTGTCCAATACCCCTGTTTCTTCCCTATAAATACCTATAACCTCGAAGGCAGAGGGGCATCATCTCAGAGAGAGAGCTTTAGTTTAGATTTTTTTCTTTTTTTCTACAATGTAATTTTTATTTTTCTTCATAGCTTAGATTAGAGAGCGTTACATGATTAAAAGCGAGAAAAAGTTATTGTAGAGTGATACTATTGTAATCTTTTCTCAAAAAACTTATATTGAAGGTGACAATCAATAAAAGTTTCTCGCTTTTCTTCATTGTGCTCGATCTCGCATAAGCCCTACTTTTATTTATTCTTCTCTATTACTTTGCTTTACTTCAAGGTAATTTTTCAATACAATTCAACTACAGAGATAAGTACTCCTTTTATTCTCTTTTTTAGTTCATTAGTTTAGAGTCACAATTCTCTTTTTTTCCTTTTATTTAGTCTTTTCTTTTCTTTTATAAATAAAACAACAACAATACCACCATCTCTTCTTCTACCATCTCTTTCTTAACATTACTTAACTATTTTTGCTTTCTTTTTATAAAACTAAGAAAATAAGTATTAACTAATTTTGGTAAATTAAAAGAAAGAAACTTACACAACGCTTCAATCGCTATTCCTCCCTATTAATCATGACCCGTTAGCCCAAGACTACACGGTAGCATCGAGGACCTAACACTGTTCCTAAAAATCTGAATTTTTCTGTGTAGGTTTAGATCGATCATAATTTTGGTGCCGTTGTTGGGGAGGGACGATAAGTTTTCTTTTTTTTGATTTACTTAAACAAGTTAATCCCTTTTTCTTCTCTACTTTGGTGTACAGGGGCTAATTTCAGAAAATTAGGAGCTACAGTGGACATATTGCTACCTGTGCCTCTGTCCAAGAAGGCAGAGCATCAGACCTCACAACTATGGTGAAGTACTAATTGTAGTTTCTTGCAGGTTGCTTGATTTTCAGAGATTAGCTCTCTGCAGTTATTAGTTTATCTGTTTAACTCACATGTACATGTTTCTAACCTCAACAGTAACCTGGTTGCTTTATAAATGCTAAAAAATATTTAGACTCTTGCATCTTAGAGCATCTGTCTATTTCATTTCTTTATATTACTGTTGAAGAGTACTGGAGCAAAGGTATGTGTGCATTTCATATAGTTTAGCAAATATATTTTGAGTGATTCATATTGCTTGAGTGTTATCTTTTACTTTATACTTGTACACTGTACTACAAAATTTAAGGGCATAATCTATTAAACAACATAAGGTTGGGAAGTCATTACCCTTCCTTAGCCCAAAACCCATCTCCTCACTCACTAATTCAGTCTAATTAAAATTAAGTAGACGTTGGCCCTAGGGACATCTCGGACTCAAATAAGGATTGACCTAAGGGGAAAGTTGTTAAAAGTTGACTCTTATCAAATCGGTGTCATAGGTTGGGGATTGAGGGGCGAAACCCCGAAGGCTGGTGGTTTGGCATAATTAGGCCCTTCGCTTTAAGCGCGGATACCTCCCACCAATCTTGCCCCTTCCTGGCCGATTAAGTTGTGATCAGGTTCTGCAATATACTTCATATGGATAATCAACAGTTAGGATTCGTTTAGGTCTAAGCTCTACCCTAACATAGGCTAGATTTTTCTTTACTTTTTATTTTTTTATTTGTTTGTTTTTGTTTGTTCTTTTGAAATGGATTATAATTATAATTATTCTGATTATAACTCAAATCCATATTTCTCCCCCATCTCTTTCAATATTACCAACCGATATTACATAACTTTAACCAACTAAGTATGCCAGATTGGTCTTATCTAAATCAATATATGCCCAAATCTAAGTATTATGAACAATAATGGGAAAATCATCATCACTCTTCACCGAGTCAGTGGGGATACAACTCCCCTGAGCTTTACTATCAACCACCTTACCAACAAACAGCTTCATATACCCCATACCAAGACCAACCTATAGAAGAAAAATCTTCTTTAGAAAAGAGTTTGGAAGCCTTTCTTGAGTCCACATGACAAGTGTAAATTTAATTGAACTCAATGCTCCCAAACAATTTCCAAATTCAAGATTCATACTCTAATTTTCAAGTCCAATCATAACAAAAAGAACCTGTTGACTTAGAAAAGAGTATAGAATTCATGATCCAGTCTCAAAATGATTATGTTCAATCCCAAATGGATTGTCTCCAATCTATCAATAGGCTAGAAGCAAAAGTGAGTCATTTGGTCAATAAAATTAATGATGGGAATGAGAAAACTCTACCTAACACATTTTTGACCATTACTGATTCTCCTAACTATATTGATGAAGAATCATGGTATCTAAAAATTTTTAACCAAGATTCAATTTCACCACAAAACTTTAAACTTGACCAATATCAACCTATTGACAAATTGGCAAGTTTTTATTTCAGTGAGATTGAACTTAAAGATGAATGTGACAACAATTCTCAATGTTGTAATTTAGTTCCATCTTTGGAATCGATGTTGACTCCGGATCCTAACTCGATTTGGACCCAATTCTGAAGCCAACAGCGACTCCTATTCCTATAGCTCTTGAATATGAACCACTATTTTGGATAGTCACATTCCATTATTAGAAAATAAATGTGAACTTGAATTCTATGATTTGGACTAAACTCATGAACCAACTCCGACTCTCGAATCTAAACTTGATTTGAGTTTTATTTTTGAATTAGCATCGGTTCCCATTCCTTCATCGTTGAGCCTAAATCATCCATTCTACAAAATCACATTCCATTATTAAACCAAGGATTAGATCAATATGACTCCGTGATGATACCCCAAGATTAGTCATATAACCGAGAAAAATTTCATGCTAGGATCATGCATGATCCTATTCATATTGGGAAGTATAAAAATGTTAATTGGAAAGAGGTCATGAAAGGTGGGTTTCATAAAAATTAACGATATCTAGATTGGGTAGAAATGCTTGGCCCAATGAGACCACCACCGGAACCACTGTCTTGAGGTGAAAATTTTCATTCCCGTTCTCCTTTTTCATGTATTAATGCATTTCACTCATACATTGAGGACAATGCATGAATTAGGTATGGAGGAGGGTTTACTAACATACTAACTTTACTAATTTAATAAAAAAAATCTTTTTTTGAAAATAAAAATAATACTTTGACTTTTTTTTATAAGAGATTAAGTTAATTTTAAGGAATAAGAGGATCATAATTAGGATTTCTTATACTTTGTCAAAATAAATTTATTTGCTTGATTTTAGATTTAGGAAGAAAAATTCATAAAGTAATTTAGTCTTGATTTTTATCTTGATGAAATATGCATACTTTATACACTTACACACTTATGATTCTAAAACAAAGATTCTTATGTCTTATACATAAAAATAAAAAATAAAAATACTATATAAAAAAATCCTCTGATTAACTTGAGTATTTGTGCCTCATAAAGCATAAGTATTCACGCCTAAAAGTGGTTCATATAAATAAAAATTCTTAGTTTTGAGGGCTTATTTGCTCGAGTCCTAAGTCCTTAGGGGTTTTCTCACCCGGTGCCCTAAAACTGTCCGGTTTAAGAGTCACCGACTAAGGCTCGTTACATAGGCAAATTAGAAAGCCTAATAGAGCTAAAGGATATTACCGCCATAAATGAAAAAAAGAAAAAAGCGAAAAAAAGAAAATAATAAGGCATAAAAGTTAGAGTTGAAGAATCCCGAGTCAAATTTTCGCAGTCACAAGGTGCATATAACTTAGAGTAAAATAATAGACTAGATGAAAAATACAATTTTAATCCGTACCTTGATTGAAAATAAGTTCTTAAATAGAGACTAAGTTTAGGAATGACTAAGTTTTGATAATCCTATGACTTATAGATTACTTGTATTTTTTACATTAATATTTCAAATATTTTTTTTCTTCAAAATGTGTTTTTAAAAATAGCAACATTTTATTTTTCTTTCTTTATAGATTTTGTGGGGTGCAATCCACTGAAAACCCTCATAAGTTAAAACTCGTCCTCTAGGGGTAACCTAGAGCTTTAACGGCCTATTGCACGTGCTAAGTGCAACTGTGAATCCTATGAAAGTGAGTTAGGTTAGGTTAGCTCTACTTTTGTTTTGCTCGAGGAAAAGCAAAAGATAAGTGGGGGGTGTGATCATACACGTGTACTACATATTTTCATATCATATGTGTCACATTTCTGCATTTATATTTATATAAATCCCTGCTAATTAATGTATTTTCATGTTTAGTGGTATGCAGGTAATTAAGGAAGAAAAGAGAAAGATTGACGGATTTATCCAAGTAAATCTAAAAGTTCAAAAGAAAGAGAATCGATTCAAATCCAAAAGTTCTAAAGGCCATCTTATCTGAAGACCGGGTATAGCAGATAAGATAATATCATCCAAATATAAGAGAAAAATAGATTTTATGAAGATCCTATCGGTTTCGCTGAGGACAAAAGGATGAATCGTTGAATCCAGAACAGAAATTCAAAATTCAGAGGATAAAAAGATAGCGGACAAGTGGATGGACATACGCCCTTTGATTCTGCCCTACGACCAGGATATTGCCACGGAAATGCGGCAAATGCTGTGTTTCCATGGTTGGTATTTGAACCAGGGGGAGTGCCAGCTCCCCTTATCTCCGTATGCGTCTAATACCCTCATTTCTTTCCTATAAATACCTGTAATCTCGAGAACAGAGGGGAACCGTCTCAAACAGAGAGCTTTAGTTAGGTTTTTCTTTTCTTCTTTAATATAATTTTTATTTTTTTTTATAACTTAGGTTAGAGAGAGTTACATAATTAAAAGAGAGGTGGAGTTATTATAGAGTGACACTATTGTAATCCTTTCTCAAGAAACTTATACTGAAGGTGACAATTAATAGAAGTTTCTCACTTTTCATTATTGTGCTCGATCTCGCTGAAACCCAGCTTATTTTTATTCTTCTCTATTGCTTTGCTTTACTTCAAGATAATTTTTCAATACGATTCAACATTAGAGGTAAGTACTATTTTTATTCTCTTTTTCAGTTCATTAGTTTAGAGTCACAATTCTCTTTTTTTTTTCTTTTATTTAGTTTTTCCCTTTCTTTTATAAATAAAACAACAATAATACTACCATCTCTTCTTTTACCATCTCCTTCTTAACTTAACTTAACTATTTTTGTTTTCTTTTTATAAAATTGAGAAAATAAGTATTAACTAGTTTTGGTAAATTAAAAGAAAGAAACTTACATGATGCTTCCATCGTTGTCCCTCCCTGTGGATCACGATCCATTAATCCTAGGCTACACAGTAGCATTGAGGACCTAGCACTGTTCCTAAAAGTATGTATTTTTTTGCAGGTTTGGATCGATCAGATAACTGACAATAGAGAACTGATATCTAGAAACTGATAACTAATAACTGATATCTGATGAAGAATACTGGAGATATAGAACCACTAATATCAACTGTGTTACTAATCTCTGATAACTAATAACTTATGTAAACTCTGAAGATGTAAAGCCACTAGTATCTAAGAGATCACTATCACAATAATTCTATCTATATAGTTGAACAATTGCAATAATCATTTATGAAGTGAAGTATTGAATATCCTCGAGATCAACTAAATCAATAGGTACCGAAATCAATCAACTAAGGAAGTGGAACATTCTCAAAAAATATGAAATCTAGAATATCTCTGCACCTAATATTAAACATCAATAAGATTATTAATACTCAGCCAAACTAATTAGTGAATAGATCCAAATAATTCTCACAATCAGTAATGTAATAATCGTCAATCTCATCTGAACAATAATCAAGATCCAATGTAAAGAATATACATTCCAGATCAACTCCAACTCTAAATAAATTCATATTTAGCCAAAGTATAAGAAATCCATTCATGAATTCAATTAGCGGACAAATCTCTCTTCATATTAATATACTCAAATTCTCAAAATCCAATCCTATGTGAATTATCACCAATTAAGCAGACATCATGTCTAATAAATATTTCATATAAAATATACACTTAACCATAATACCAAACCAATCAATCTCTAAATCAATCGAATTACATTCTAAGAAGTCACAATTTGATCTGAACCCGAAGTGGTAAACAACTACACATTAAATAACAGAGTAATAATGTCCCAGTGATACCATATCGAAATCATATATACTTAAATGTCAAATTACATCTGATCTATTATCAGATTATATTTAAACTCTCATATCGGTATAATAATTCATGTCTCGTAATCCACTGCATGACTGAAATATCCACTATTCAAGTAATCCAATCTCCCTGATCAAATATTTAAATCATTGGAATCAGACTCTAAATTAACTATTTTAACTAATAACAAAAAATAGATAAAAATACAACAGAATAAATACTCACTAGTAGGATAACAATCAATGACATGATACATAAATACTCACATGAAATGATAAATTAAATCATACAAATTAATATTAATAAATACAACAAACATTCACGGCAGTCTATAATAATAAAACACACCAATATCAAATAAATTAAACGCTCACATGAATTGATGAGATCCAGGTCTGAATGACCATTGGGTCTTCACTGTACGAACTGGTTTTGAATCTCTAAATCGTCTCATGTGTTGGGCCCATTGCAACATGACTTCGGGTACTGGTACAGGAATAGATCGCATGAACAATATGAGTGTTATAAATATAACACACACTCAAAGAGAGGGGGAGAGAGACTGAGGAACACACATATACATGGATACACTGAGAGGTAGAAATAGACATGCACGAACACATAAATAAATATGTGAACACATACATACATGTACACACAAACACACATACATGCACAGAAGTGAGAGAGATAAAGACACCCACATATACATATAAATACATAAATATATGAGAGTAAGAAAGAAAGAGGAAGAGATTCACACTTACACATGCATATCACAAACACAGAGAGAGGGGAGATGGCTTTGGCCTGCTGGTGGGTGTTCACGACGGCTAGGTTGCATGTGGAGTAGATCAGGGAGGAGGGCGTAGGTTGCATGGGATGAAGTAACTCATCGGCATTTGTGTCTCAGGGAGGAGGCAGCTTGAGGAGGACTGGGAAGTCCGTGTAGGTGGGTTCAGCCGGTGGAGGAGATACCTCAGTTGTGCGCAATTACAGGTGGGGGAGTGCAGGGAGATGGGAGTGATCTCAGTGGTGGAGACGAAATGAGGGTGGCTTAGAGGGTGGAGGCATGGTTGGGTGTGCGGTCTGCTGGAGAGGATGGCCATGGAGGTTGTTGGGGCTTCATGGTGGCTTGACGGAGCACGATGGAGGCAGAGGCATGGTAGAGAAGCCACGAGGTAGTATAGGCGGTGGGTGCAAGCGATGGCAAGGCTTAGGGGTTGTCTGTTGGCTTGCATGCATGGGTAAGGAAGAAAAAGATGGTGGATGTGGGGGATAAGCTTGGCAATGGGGTTTGTAGATAGGGAGATGGGATGTAGGGTTAGGGTTAAGGTTAGTATGTAATGAGATGATTATATAGGGAATGTAATTGGGTTGTGGGTTAATGGGTTTTGTGTTTGGGTTCTCAATGGGCTAATGGGTTTTGAGGTGGAGCTTGGGCCTTAGGAAAATACAAAGAAAATAAGAAGAAAAAGAAAGAGATGGACTTAGGCAAAAAGGAAATAGAAATTATAATAATAATAATAATAATAAGCAATGACAACAAATATAATAATAATGATAATGATAATAATACTAATTACAATAATTATATTACTAATATTAACAACAACATCAACAATAATACTAAGTAACAATAATCATGATAATAATAATAGTAATATTAATAATAACAACAGTAAAATTAATAATATATTAATAATAATTCACAATAATAATAACTATAATAATAATTATTGATAACTACTACTAATAACAAGTAGTACAATAATAATAGTAATAGTAATTAAATATATTGATAGAAAATAATAGTAATAATATATAAAACCAAATAACATTTAATATCTCAAAATAACTTGTATATTTAATACTAATCATAGTCATAAGTCAAATTAATTAATAAAATTAAAGTAATAAGTATAGAAAAATAAATATTTAGTAAAAAAATATTAATGCCTTATTATTAACTAGGGTATTACAACTAAGCCCCCCATGTTTCATTAAAAAGTCTTTAATGAAACATATATAAGGGTAAAATAGAAAACAAAAAACATATAAAATGTCAAAAACTACAAGTAGATACAAAAGTGGCACAAGCATATTTTGTCACAACCTGTGCTTTTGCAAGCGGTATTTTTACCGGGGAACATTAGGCCTTTGATGTGAAACGTATATGCCTAGAAGCAGGTAATTGGTGATAATATTAAACTCGCTACCTTTACCAAAGATTACGATCGTGGTAGAAAAATAAATTAAAACTAGCAATGTCAATTAGATGATTTTTAACAATCAGTTACAGTTGTAGTCCAGACAATTCTAGTCTCAATAAAATCAAGCAGTGTTACTCAGTTATAAGTGTAATAGTCCTACTAACAATATCAAAGATCACCAGATGACAGGTTATCAGATTTTCATAACTCACAATATTTAGTGGATAATATAAACAGTAATAATATTTGAGAGATAAAATTAATCGATGTAACTAGATAAAAAAATCTGATTGCAAAAGATAAAACTCACATACTGAGAAGCTAGTGTTCTCATGTACCTGATGATGTGTTATGTTGATTCGCTACTTTTTTTCAGCTGGTTGATGTTGTTGTTGTCATTGCTGTGGCAGATCATAAAAAGAAAGAAGGCAGTTTTGGAGAATTCTTTAACTCAAGAAATCAAGAACGAAATTCTATTATGAAGCTAAAAAGAATGTTCTAGAGTAAATACCCTGAAGATTCTGAAGAAGATATCACGAGGAAATGAATGGAACATATGAAATAACAATTCATGGAAATCTTTGACACATCAGAGACTATGTCTATAGGATTTCAAAGATCCCATCATTCAGCAACAACATTACAAGATTCCATCACTCCCATCTTCTTTGTATTATTTGCGTAATAAAGTGAAGATATTGGAAGAAAAGTTTAAAGCTGTAAGTTTGTTTATGTAAGTTTGATAATAATATAAAGTTATCTGCTTAAAATCTTTTAATTCGCTTGCCTATTGTTGCATAATTGACACACTAGATCTGATTAGTTGGTATCAGAGCCATTCTGTTCTAAATTCCTCTTCAAGTTTCATCATGTAGCATTAATATTTTAGTTAATTAAGCTATTGGTGATAATTGTAAATTTGAAAGGGTTGCTACGCTATATGGTCTGAAGCAAAGCCTTAATTCCTTACACTTGTCCTAGATACATGTTCAATACTAAAGAATTAGGTATAAAGATTTATGTTATTTTTAAATAACAGGGTATTCATTGGTAAAGTAGCGAAAAATTTTACTTCTTAAATGGGAATGTAGTCTTTAGGAAAATGCTTTAGAAGTTAAAGTGGCTGAAAATAAAGAAACAGAAGCAGGTAACCAAATATCAACTAAATCATGAAGTAACAATTAGGCTAGTTCAATTCCACAATCTGACTGATTTTGTTGTATTGGGTCTTTATGGGAAAGAATGTGGAAGTAAATAAGGACATATCAAGTTAGATGTAGATTTAGGTAGAACAAGTGATTCTACAACACAAGTGAGAGTCTATAAAATTGTTACAGGTCTTGATACTGAATAATAGAGAAGAATTCCGGCAAAGTAGGTGAATGTAACATAATAGCAAAAACACAGAGTGCATGATAACATAGAAAGGATAATTCTGGTATCAGTATCATGTTGTAGGAGTTGCATCAATTGAGCAATAGGTGATTAAGAATTTATAATGTTGATACTAGTGATTTATTACTTATGCTGATGATTCTTGGTTGTGAGATAGTGTCATATGGAGTTGTTAGATTTTAATTTTTGGACATGCATTTTAGGGCACTGATTGAAGAAGAGAAATTGAATTGAAATTAAAAAAAGTTTAAAGTTAGAAAGTTTTTAGTTTCTTCTCAATTTATCCATGTAGCAAGGCTAGATGGGCCAATCCATAGGGAAGGATGTGATGGAAGCTTTTCGGAACGAATTCTCCAACAAATAGCTTGAAAAAAGAATATTGATTATAAGAAAAAGAATTTAATTAAGTAAAGAAAATTATAGTCTACTAATCATCTACCACAGCTAAGTGTTAGTCTAAGAGGGAAGAAAACATCATATTGAATCCATAAAAATCTACCCTAGGCTTTTGATTGAAAATCAAGTAAGAAATAAAAATATTGCAAACCCTAATTAGAGTATACTAATTAAAATTAAATTTTAGATCATCCTAGTTTTAAGCATAGCATAAGAAAAGTCATTTAAACCTAACAGATGCTATCAAAACTTCTAAATATCAACTAAGAATAACCATTAAAAAGTGCAACCCTAATTTAATTCAACTTAATTAATTATTCATCTTCAAAAATTATCAATTCAATCCTAGGGCTAGGGCCTCTATTAAGCATGGATTTCAATCAGTTCATCTTTTAAACAAAACTTAGTTGATCGAGAGATTAGCAAACTACAAGTCAATTTAGTTATCCATATTTTATTATTTTAATAAAATTTATTATGAAGAAAGAAAGTTGCATTAAAAAGAAAAGAAGAAAAGAAAACAAAAGAAGCTAAAGAAGTAAAAATTAAATTAAAGAACAAGAGAGATGAAAAGAATAATGAACCTTTATTAATGGATGTCACCGGCCAATTACAAGTTCTTTTTCTTCAAAAATCTTCTTCTCCAAATAGAAAGCAAATAATACAAAATAATTCGGAAAATAAAATGGCTAAATAAAAATCCTATACACATCTCTGATATGCCTCTAGTCTGTTGCTCTTCAGGGATATTATAGGAGATATGAGAAGTAGAGTCTCACACAAACACCTCCACCAAAACTCGTTGTATGCGCGGCTCCAAGATGGTAACGTTTCCGCGACCAAAAAGGGGAGGTCACGACTCTTTTGTGGATTCTGGTCATGTGCTTTGGCGTGTGATTTCATCTCGTCTGTTTATTGGAGATCTATCCTCGGAATATTCATATGATCTCTGAATTTTGAAATATGTCGACCTCTTAGATAACTTGGAGATCAAGTTATCTCTAAATTCGAGTTAAATTCAGATTTTTCTCCCTTTTATCTTCATCTTGTGGTGCAAGCAACCAGATTTAAATAGAAATCCACCACTATCTTTAATTAGGTGAGGATTCATCTTGTTCTATCTTTTTCCTCCTCTAGGTTTTAAATCAAATTAATTTAAAACACAAATTTAAATGAGAGAGAAAAGTTGCTTCCTTTATCTTTCCAATTAATCTTTATTTTCATAATTCTTGTGGGTTTTTGGGCTTCTTTGGGCTTTCTCGTGGATTATGGAGGCCTACACATTACTAAATAATAAATGAATTAAATAGTAATGTTTTTAAAAAATTAAGTATGAAAATGTGAATAATAATATGCCTTATTGATAACTAATTACACCCCCACACCTATTTTTTTGCTCTTCCTCGAGTAAAAATAAAAAAAACTAATCTAACTATCCTAATATCACTTTCGTAGGTATCATGATTGTACTTAGCATGTGTAACAAGTTGTTAAACCTCTAGGTTACCCCTAGAGGACGAGTGTTGTCTCGTGAAGTTTTTTAGTGGATTACACGCACAAAATCCATAAAAAAAATAAATAAAATGTTAGTATTTTCAAATTTTCATTTTAAAAGAGGAAAAATATTTGAAATATCTTTATAAAATTAAGCAATTTATAAGTTTTAGGATTACTAAATTGATCATTCTTATACTTAATCTTTATTCAAATATTTATTTATCAATTGAGGTTAAGATTCAAACTGAATTTCTCATCAAGTCTATTATCTTTACCTTAAGTTATATGCATCTTTATGAACGTGAATTTTTTTTAATACTTTAGATTCTTTAACTTCAACTCTTATGCCTTATATATTTATTACTTTCTTCCTTTTTTTTTGTAGGAAGTTCGAAGTATTACCACTTCGTTGCCCTTTAAGCACTTCATTTTTTTTAATATGTACAACTAATCTAATTTTCTTTCGTGTAAATATAAAGGCTTCTTGAGACCCTAATACCTAACTAATTGGTTATTAGATGCGTTAATACATATATTAGATATTTTTCGCGTAAATGCCAAGGCTTTCTTAGACTAAAGTACCTAGCTAGTTAATAATTAGGTTTGTTTATTTTATATATATTTTTCTAAGACGTAAGAGTTTTTGTTTTGAATCCCAAATGTGTAAGTGTATAAAATGCATATTTCATCAAGATAAAGATATCAAGACTAAATTACTTTTTCAATTTTTTCTCCTAAACCTAAAAATCAAACAAATACTCTTATTTTGACCAAGCAGTAAGAAATCCTAATTATGATTTTCTTATTCCTTAAAATTAACTTAATTGCTTACAAAAGATCAGTCAAAATATAATTTCCTTTTTAAAAAAGTTTTTTAAAAAATAAATTTCAAAAAATTTATTTTGATTTTTTTAATGTTACTTTTTTAGCTGGTTTATTAATTTTTTTATTATGTTAGTTGGTTACTCCCCACGCCTATCTCATGCATTGTCCTCAATGTATGATTGTAATGCATGCATGAAATAAAGTGTAAAAAGAGGTAAAATAATAATAATAATAATAATATTGTAGAAATATATGTATAACACATGTTTTTCCCACACCTAGATCTTTTTACGTTTCATTCCTCTAACTCGCTTCTCATCATTTCAATGGGTTCTCTTTATAGGGCACAATGGGGAGGCCAATCTTTTTTTTTATTTTAGCTCTCTTTCTCCCCAGTCTCACCTTCCTTAAGCTTCTTTCTCACATGTCTACATCCACTATTCAAAAATTGATTACCATCACGCCCTCAGTTGAGACTTTCTCACTATAAATGCTTAGGAATTCTAACTCAGTTCTATAAATCTCTCAAAACTTAGATCAACACTTTCCCCTAGAGGTGTGTAATTAACTAAAATATCCCTAATTGGTTCATCCAAACACAAAAGTTCTTCTTTAAAGAGGTTTTCAAAGGTTAAGTCAATTAGAGGTTCTTGAATTATATTCTCATACGATATATCATTGATTGTCTCATCGACAGTGAAGACACTCAAATCAAATTTCTTTTTTTAAAGAAGACTCTAAAATTAGGATCTCTAACATGTGCCTTCTCATTATTAATATAATCACACTTTTCCTCAAATAATTCATCAAGAAATAGAGACTTATTCTCTATACCTTCACTTTCTTCTTCACAATTGTTCTCAATGAAGTTTATCTCAAATGTTTAGTCTTTTATCTTACGAGGTTATTTTTCTAAATTGAAGACACTGGCCTCTTTAGTCATGTCTCCAAAGGTCAACCTTATTGATCCGTTCCTACAATTGATGATCGTATTTGCAGTTGCAAGGAACAGACACCCTAACTATAACTAGTTTGAGTATGATGTGAGACATGAGTGCACAATTTGAAAGTACACCTAGAGGGGGGTGAATAGGTGTACGGCTAATCTAATGACAAATAATGTGAAATTAAAAAATTAAATGCAATACACTTAGTGTAACCAAAGAGTGTAGCCGAATTTCAGTGAAGGGCACTGGACTATCTCCTCTAAATTCCTCTAAATAAGAGTTGAGGTGCTATATGAAGCTCTCTGGTTAAACACAAGTATGGGCACACAATCAAACCAAGCACGTATATGATATGAACAATATGAATCAATGCACAATACAATAAGAGAGAGTTAGAGATAGCGGATCAAACGCAAACATAAATATATGTTTCGAGGTTCGAGCACCCAGCTCTACGTCCCCGCCTTCACACAGAAGGATTTCCACTAACTCGTCCACACAGGACTTCCCACACAGGGAACCTCCACTGAGGATTTGGGCAAATACAATTTGGGAGTACACAACTCTTTTCTCAACAATACAACCTCTACACTAGAGGCAAGGCACAAAGCCAACACAATATCAACCTCACAAATGAGGGATAGGCACAAAGGCACACAATCACAATCACCTCACACTTGAGGGATAAGGCACTTAGCCACCACTCTAATAATCACCTTTTCTCTAAGAGGGATATCAACACAATCACCTCTCACTAGAGGGATATCACAAATAAAGGAGGGTTTACAACACTTGGTGGTTTCCACAACCACAAACCAATTTTTCTCACAAAATAGATCCTAATAGATAGGATAGATAGATAAGCTCAAGTGTGAGAAAATAAAGTGTTTTGAACAAAGAAAATCACTTGGGAAAATCTCCAAATAGATATAGAAATTTAGATCAAAAACTAATTCCCAAAAGACTCTATTTTCTTTGAAATTTCAACACTTTAAAATAAATAAAGAATGATTTATTAAACCCAAAAACTCTTTTGAAAACTTGCTGTTAAACACTAGAAAGAATGAAAATTTTTGCTCTTAAAAAACTTATTAAAAACTAGCTCAAATGGGAGTATTTATAGCCCCAAATGAAATCTGCCCGTTGGCAGCAGGAAAGGGCAATTTTGCCCTTCCGGTCGACCGCCTAGTCGACCGGCCTCCGGTCGACCGCCCGATCGACCGGGACTGGATACAGAGAGTAGCAGCTCTCTGTCGGTCGACCGACTGGTCGACCGGGGCCATTTCCAGATAGCAGAGCTCTCTGGACGGTTGACCGGACGGTCAACCGGCCCACCAGCCCATGGCTGCGTGCACGTCCTGTGCACGTCTATCGACCGGATCGGTCGACCGACTTCTGCTACGGTCGACCGGTCCGGTCGACAGGCAGACAACCAGGTCAAACATTTTAGGGATTAAAAACTTAGTTTTTGACTTCAATTAAATCCCTTAAAATCATATAAATTCCACAAAAATCAGTTCGTATTAGATCTTTGAAATACAAATATGTGTGATAAAAATTCAACACATATTTTAAATAATTTGAACCATTTTTGTGTGATTGAAAATTTACCTTAAACCAAAAACTATATTTTTCAAACTTGAATTTTTGACATGGAAATCCGATTTTCCAAAACACATGTGAATACAAAAATATAATATTGAAACAACTTTTAAGAATGTTGTATATGGATGGAATCCTACATACATGAAAGATATTATATCTATGTTTTTGACATGAAATCCAAAAATAAGTTTTTGTTTAATACAAAACTCCAAACTCATGAAATAGACTATCAAAGTAAGTTTTTCCAAATAGATGAAGTATAGATGATATAGATCAAATATAATATACATTAAACTATGTAAACTTGTTTTGATTCTATCTATTCATGAAAATCATATATATGAAAATCCGAAACGGTTAAATCGAAAAACAAACATGAAACTTTAAACTTGTGTGTGTATTGTGAACTTGAGCATATCAACACTTTCTAATCTTTACAATGATCTAAACACAATCTTAACTAAACAAACCGATGTCTTCTTGTAGAACTTCATCTCCAAGTTGACTCGATCCAAACACGATCCAACGAGCTTGACTCCAACTGAGTGCTAGATGCGATCTTGACGCTCGAGCTCTTGAATCAATACGTGAAAGGTCCAAAACACCTTTGTTGAAGCTAATCACCTACTAATATCTTGATCAAATATCTGAAACTAAATATCACAAGATTATTAGTAAACTATAGCTACATGAGTTAATCATCATCAAAATTAGAGTGAAGGGCCTTTGGGCCAACACAGGTTTGGTCTCAAGAACAATAAAATCTACTGGGTAGATAAACTCCCCAACTTGGATAAGGACACAGTAATTTCTCCTTTGAAATTTTTACAGACCGGTCAGCTAATTGAATTATAACTTTAGTCAGACTAAGCTCACCCAACCCAAGTTATTGGTAGACTGAGAAAGGAGTAAGTTGATACTTATTCCCAAATCAAGCAGTGCATGATTATTACAGTTTGATCTATTGTGCAAGAAATGGTAGGACAACTGGGATCCTTATACTTGACAGAGATTTGATTGGACAATAGCTCACTAATGTTAGTAACTAGAAAAATCTTTTTGGGCACATTATTCTTTCTCTTCTTGGTGCACTGATCGGTCACAGATATTGCATATATCTTGTCATATTACCATGTTTATTATCTAATAAATCCTATTAATAAGTCTTATTTTTATTTAATAATGTGCAGCCCATTGCTAATAGAGGTGAAAGGAAATTAAGCCTAAAAGCCTGCTTTAATTCTGATTTTAAATCTAAATTAAAGAAGGGATAATTATTTAGGAGTGTAGCCATGATCCCAACTGAAGATCAATGCATATCAGGGAGGATCACATTACATAAAATCGGTTAATTCAGTTTTGCAGTCTAATTTGGTAAGTTTGAGGATCACCGAAGGTCAGATCAAAACCAGATATCAAACAGAAAATTTGTCGGATAAAAGGGGATAAACCAAACGCCAGCCGTATCTGCCCCTGGATGTGGTCAAATGGCCACATTCGTATTTCTGCGGGCCTGCCCTTGGAGATAAGGGTTGTGTTTGCTCCCCTTATCTCCTCACTCCTCTCCCCTTTGGGTTTTTGCCTATAAAAGGCAGGGAGTTTACTGAAAGAAGGACCGAATACTAGTTTAAATTTTTCTCTTTATTTTTAGGGTTTAGGTTCATTGTTAGATAGTTTATGAGAAGTTGTACCTCAGTTCTTAATCTGTAGTTCAGTTCAGAAACAAAGTGAGAAAGAGAAAGAGTGCTTGTAATATGAAGTTGAAGTGATGCCAATAAAGATTCGACGGACTTCTTTTCTTCTCCAACTCACGGGTAAGTTGAATTTCAATTTAATGTTTTCTTTTTTAGTAATGAGTAGCTAAATCTCTTCTTTTTAGGCTCACTAATTTCTCCTCTCTCGTATTGATTCTTGATCAGTATTAATGAAAAGATCCAACTGAATCATATGAATGCCTTAAACAAAGCCTTGCTTATTGTGAGTGTTCTTGAAGGAACATGAGGATGGGATTGGATTTTGAACTTAATCTTGAAATTTATCATTAAAAGAACTTATTTTTATTCTATGCTTGTTTTTATTGCTTTGATGGCTTAACATTCAATTCAAAGAAAGATTTCAAAAACTAAAGTTTGATTTCTAAAATAAACCATCTTATGTGTTTTACTTGACCCCTTTTAAATACACGGCTAAACTTTTTGCCTATGATCTCATTGAGGCACTCGAACTTTTCAAGAAAAGAATCTAGAGTTGAGTAAAGATTAGTGAGCCCAGATTTCTCTTTATTAAAAATAAACAAACACCATCACCCTTAAAGCCTTTTAAGATCACTTTTTTCAAAATCTTTTCCAAGTTTCAAGTTTTCTTTAAATCATCTCTCTACTTTCCATTCTCTTTTTACATAAAAAAATATCAACACCATTCTTTACTTTTGAAACAATACATCAAAAAACTTTCATCGCATTCCTCCTCGTGGATCTCGACCAGTTAGCCTAAAGCTACACGGTAATTCTCACTGTATTTACTTGTAATCAAATTTTTGGCGTCATTGCCGGGGAAGAATGATTTTAACAAGTTTGGTGTCTTGTTTTAGGGCCATCAAGAAATCAAATTTAGAGCTCAAGTATTGTACGAGAAGACTTACTATTTTGTGCCCCTACTCTAGAAAGTAGGAAACAGAATTTCAAGAAATTGCAGCGCAAAAAGCTTGAATTTTTTTTGGACTACTAAAAAAACTCTTTTTTGCAGGACATATTGCTTTGTAAAATACAGTCTTTTGTATGTTAATTCTGCTATATCTGATAACCATATACCCTGTTTTTAATCAACAGTAATCTAATTGATTGCCAATTGCTTTAAAAATGTTTAGACTTACATTCTAGGCATTTGTCTAATTATGTTTCTTTTACAATTACTGTTGAAGAAAGCTGGAGACAGGTACGTTTGCATAGCATCTAGCATAGGAACATTCTTGGGTGATTTACTTGCTTTTTGATTGTTACTACTGCTTTATACTTGTACACTTGCACAATCTGTTTTAAGGGCAAAACCCAAAACAAGATAAGGTGGGGCAAGTTATTACCCTTCCTTAGCCCATAAACCATCTCCAAGTACGCACAACCTAAGCCTAATTTAAAATCTAATAGATGTTGGCCTTAGGGATATCTCGAACTCATTAGGAGATTATCCTAATGGGGAAGGTGTTAGAATTTGACTCCTACCAAATTAGTGTCTAAGGACAGGGAATGAGGGGCGAAACCCTGAAGGCTGGTAGTTTGGCTTGATAAGGCCTGTCGCCCTTGTGCGGATACCTCCCACCACTAAAAATGCAGTTTTTTTTGGACTACTAAAAAAACTCTTTTTTGCAGGACATATTGAGTTTTTTGTGTGTTAATTCTGCTATATCTGATATCTACATACCAAATTTTAATCTAACAGTAATATGATTGATTGTCAATTGCTTAAAAAACGTTTAGACTTGCATTCTAGGCATTTGTCTAATTACGTTTCTTTTAAATTACTGTTGAAGAAAGGAGACAAGTACGTTTGCATAGCATCTAGCATAGGAACATCCTTGGGTGATTTACTTGCTTTTTTGATTGTTACTACTGCTTTATACTTGCACACTTGCACAATCTGTTTTAAGGGCAAAACCCAAAACAAGATAAGGTGGGGAAGTCATTACCCTTTCTTAGCCCACAAACCATCTCCAAGCACGCACAACCTAAGCCTAACTTAAAATCTAATAGATGTTGGTCTTAGGGATATCTCGAACTCATTAGGAGATTATCCTAATGGGGAAGATGTTAGAATTTGACTCCTACCAAATTAGTGTCTAAGGACAGGGAATGAGGGGTGAAACCCAGAAGGCTGGTGGTTTGGCTTAATTAGACCCGTCGCTCTTATGTGGATACCTCCTACCAATCTTGCCCTGACCTGGCTGATTAGCCTGTGGTCAAAGTCTGCATTATACCTGCTGTGGATAATCAACAGTTAGGAGTTGTCTAGGTCAAGGTTGCCTTAGATTAGGCTTGGTTGCTTTTTCTTGTTGACTATTGGTAAACTTGTTTGTGGTAGTGTTTGTGTATGCAAGTGTGGTCGAGAGACCCAAATTCATCTAGTTTAACTAGAAGCACATTATCACCCAAGCTTGAACCAAAATCAGATCTGGTTATGGCTCAACCGACATCTTTGCAGGATAGATTCTATCCCATTAGAACCACACTTCCATCTTGTATCCAACTTCCATCGGTTGGTGAACACAACTTTGAGCTAAAGCCTCAGTTCATCAACACACTCCCTAAAGTTTTATGGCTTAGAGTCCGAAGATGCTTATTTCTTCATAAGAGAATTTGAGGAAGTATGCTTAATGATGAAAATCCCACACCTTGTAGATGATGCTATTAGGTCGAGACTTGTCCCATTTGCTTTTAAGGACTTAGCCAAGAATTGGCTTTACAGCTTTGCGGTCGGCTCTATCATATCATGGGATGGTTTCATTAAGGTCTTCTTGAAGAAATTCTATCCAATTCATAAGACCGCTCTCATTAGGAAGAACATCATGCAGTTCAAGTAAGAACCTAGTGAACCGTTTTGGAGGTATTTTGAACACTTCAAAAATCTCTCTTGTCTAATGTCCTCATCATGGAATAAAGAAATGGCGACAAAACTAAATTCTTTATGACGGTTTAGACTATTCAACCAAGACCCTCTTAGAAACCATGTGCCAAGGGGGATTCTTGCAAAAGAATGAAAATGAAGGATGAGATTTATATGATAATTGTTGGCCCATAAGGTTACACTCTCCACTTGTTTAGAGTTTTGATGATAACAAACCAAATAGGAGCTATATGGTACTAATTAGTTTGTTAAGATAAGTTTCAGGTTTGTACCATATTTGGAGGCCATTGCTTAGCTATTGCAAGAAATTCTAGGTTCATGAATCAAAGAAGGCGTTTTGCACATCAAGGAAGGAACATAGAAGAGAAGGCTCTAGCAAGGCATTGCATGGCTCAAGACTTCAAGATTGCTCAAGATAATTTATTAGATTTGTTTTTAGTTTAGAGTTTTGTTAAAGAATAGTGAATAGGTTTGAAGCTCTATCACACACGTTTTTGCGTACATCTTGTTTCCAAACATATTTCCTATAATATGTACAAAAATAGTTTGTATACAATTTTCAGCCTACAAACTCATTTTTATCCATTATATATATCCCTATTCAAAACTATTTTGTTAAAAATAGATTTCTCCTCAAAAATCCGTTTTTGTTTTGGCTTTTGACCTGAGCCGGTCGACCGCCAGGGTTGACCGACCCAATGTCAGGTCAAGCCGGTCGGCCGACCCAGTCGACCGGAGTTCTGGCAGCTGCACGTATCAGTGTGCATGTTTCACGGTTGACCGAGACATGCCTGACTGACAGACTTTTGCTCTCTGTATGTTTGGGTCGACCGGGCGGTCGACCGTAGCCTGCAACGGCTATTTTTTTTGAACTAGCGGTCGACCGGGCCGGTCGACCGAGGTAGCCATTTGAACAGTAACGGCTATTTCCTAAGCTGGTTTATTTTTTGTCCTTTTCTCACTTAAGTGTGTTTAAATGACATGTTTTGGTTTTAATACATTCTGATTAGCCTTAAATATGTTTTATCTTTAAACCCTAGCCCTCTCCTATAAATAGGGGTGTTTAGGGAGAGATTGGTTACTAGAAAAATTATCAAAATTCCACAAGTTTAAGGCATTCAAAAAGACTTGGTTTCTTGGTTTTTGTGCTGAAATTCTCTCTCATTTTCTGAAGTGTTTTCAAGAACTCTCTGATTTCTTTTTCTTTTCTCCTTGCACACAAGAGCTTCATTCCTACTCATTGTTCTCTAAGGACCTTTGTAAGGGAAGAGAATTTTGCAAGAGAGAGTTTGTGGTCTTTTGACTACTAAGAGATTTCTTGTACTTGAGATTGTGGAGTTGGTACTCCGGTGATTTTCTAACATCTTTGTGGTAGTGGAAGTGGTTGGAATCCTTCTGGGGAAGGCGGGGAAGTAGAGCTGGGTGCTCGAATCTCGATAACAATTCTCGGTGTTTGCGTTTGGTTTACTTGCTCTTATTTCTTGCTCTACTTTCATTGATCTTATTACTTGCTCTCTACATTCATTGCTATATTCACTTGCTTTGTGAGATTGTTGCATCATAAATTTTAAATTGTGCATTGATTAGCATTATCACCTATTCACCCCCCCCTCTAGGTGATTTTCAATTGGTATCAGAGCTTGGACTTTAGGTTTGGCTTAACATCCTTAGAGAGATCCTTAAATTTGCTAATCAACATTTGCATTCCATTTGTCATCACTAGTAAACATGGCCGATAACATCAAAACCCTTCCTAAATTTGATGGACTTAATTTCCCTATTTGGAAGGTTAGGATGACTATCTTTTTGCAATCTTTAGGTAGCTTAGTAGCTAAATCCTTAACCAAACCCTATGTAGCACCTGATAGTGATGAGAGCACATGGACCGACTTTACCTTTAGAGAATATGAGGCTAACTCCAAGGCCCAAAATTCCCTTCTAACCGCCTTGAATGAGGATGACCTTTACACGGGTAATTCATTGCCAATCCGCCTATGAGATTTGGCAACATTTATTGGTCACACACGAGGGGACTTCACAAGTCAAGAGAGCTAAGATAAATCTCTTGAGGTCCCAATATGAATCCTTTAAAATGATTGATGATGAATCTATTGATTGTATGATTACTAGATTTACTAAAATCACCAATGCTCTTTCTTCTTTAGGTGATGACATCTCCAATGACCAAAAGGTGCGAAAAGTGATTCGGGCACTTCCTACATCATGGGAGATCAAGGCCACACCTTGAAAGAATTGAACGACAAGGATGAGATGGGACTAATTAGTCTCATTGAGAACTTAAGACCCATGAGATGAAAAAGAAAGCAAGAGAAGAGGCCGCTCCACTAAAGAAGAAGTCCATAGCCTTCAAGTCTTCATCCACTCTTGAGGACGATGAAGAAGATGAAGAAGAAGATGAGGAGCTCTCCCTCCTTGTGCGAAATGTGAGAGGATGTACCGGAGGAACAAGCTCAACTTCCAAAGAAATTCGAAGGTAAAGAAGAGAGAAGAATTATTTGCTACAATTGCCGAAAGCCCGGACATATCATGGCGGATTGCCCGGAGTTCAAGAAGAAGACCTCCTCCTTCAAGCCAAAGAAACCGGAAGAAAAGAAAGCGTACAAGGCAACTTGGGATTCAGAAAGCGAGTCTGAGGAAGAGGCGGATATAGCGAATATGTGTTTTCATGGCATACACACCAAAGGTAACCCCTCAACCTCTTGATGATGAAGATGATGAATTAAGTAAAGAAGTTCTTGTTCATGCCTTTGTTGAACTTTCAGAAACATATGATAATAAAAATTGAATGCTCAAAATTGGAAAGGAAGTTGCTTTTCTTAAGAATCAACTTGCTATTATTTCTAAAGAAAAAGATGAAATTTCTTCAACTCTCATTTCTACCCAAAATGAATTTAGTGCTTACAAAGTTGCTTGTAAAGCAAAATTTCCTAAGATTGATGAAAAAGAAATTTCTTCTTTAAAAATTAGAATTGTTGATTTTGAAAAGACTTTAAAGGATTGTGCTTTTAACACTAAGAAACTTGAAGAAATGCTTTCTAAAAAGCACACCTCCATACTAAAGATTCATATGTTAAGATTCCTCATGCTCACACTACACATAACACTTCTCATGCTAAATCTTTTCATGCTCACAATTCTCATGCTCACAAATCACACACTCACTATGCTTTTAAATATGGTAGAGTGTATAGATGCACATATTGTGGTAAGAATGGACATTTGGCTAATTTTGTTATGACTAAGTAAATAGATCAAATAATCTTGTTTGGTTAATGAAACTAACTCTTTAGGACCCAAGAAAATGTGGGTACCAAAATCAAGTCCTAAATTATTTGATGTAGGTACACACCAAGGCTCCAAAACGTAGGGAGCGGTGGTACCTTGATAGTGGTTGTTCAAGACACATGACGTGGGACATCAATAACTTTACAACCCTATCAAGGTACGAGGAAGGTGGCTCCGTCACCTTCGGGGATGACTCCAAAGGCACTATCATCGGTATAGGTAACATTCAAATTGGTGAATCTCCTACTATAGAAAATGTTGTACTTGTTGATGGTTTGAAACATAATTTGCTTAGCATTAGTCAATTTTGTGACCGTGGACTTAAGGTTGTTTTTGATGATTCTTCTTGCAAAATCTTTGATGTTAAAACCAATGATTGTATTCTCACCGGTTTTCGTGATGATAATGTTTATATCATTGACATGCTTAATGTGGAATGCTCTACTAAATGCTTAAATGTTTTTGATGAAATTCTTGGCTTTGGCATAGAAGATTAGGACATGCATCTTTTGACCATCTTTCTAGGATTAATTCAAAGGAATTGGTGAAGGGTATTCCTTGCTTGAAATTTGAGAAAGACCGCATTTGTGGTGCGTGCCAACTTGGAAAACAAACCAATGAAAAGTCACCTAGAGGGGGGGTGAATAGGTGACAATGCTAATCAAGGGGCAATTAAAAATTAAAGCTACAACTATCACCAAGCAAGAGTCACAAGATGAATGCAAGCAAGTAAGTATGATGAGCAGTAATAAGTGCAAGCAAAGTAGAGTAAGAATTGCAAGAATGTAAACCAATCGCAAACACAAGGATATGTTATCGAGGTTCGAGCACCCAGCTCTACTCCCCGCCTTCCCAGAAGGATTCTAGCTACTTCCACTATCACAAAGATCTCAATTACAATGGAGTACCCAACTCCACATCTCAGTACAAGTAATTTCCTTGGTAGTCAAAAGACCACAAACTCTCTCTTTCAAATATCTCTTCCCTTACAAAGGTCCTTAGAGAATATTGAGTAGGATGAAGCTCTTTTGTGTGTAAGGAAAGAAATTGAAATCAGAGAAAAACTTTTGAAAACCCTTCAGAAATTGAGAGAATTTAGCTCAAAAACCAAGAACTTTGAAAGCCTTAAACTTTTGAATTTTTAGCAATAATTGTGTGTTGTAACCATCTCTCCCCAAACACCCTATTTATAGGAGAGGGCTAGGGTTTAAGGATAACATATTTACTGATGTTTAGGAGGTAATTAGATCAAAATATATCCTTAAACGAATTTTTAAACACAAAAGACAAAAATAAACAGCTCTTAAAAAATCTGCCCGTTACTGTTCAACGGCTACATCGGTCGACCGGGCCGGTCGACCGGTAGTAAAATTCCGACCGTTACAGGCTATCGGTCGACCGACCCGGTCGACTGATACAAACTGTGACTAAAAAAATAAACATCGGTCGACTGCCCCGGTCGACCGACAGACATGCACACGGATACGTGCATTCTGCCAGGACCTCGTCGACTGGTCCGGTCGACCGGACCAGCCTGACATAGACTCGGTCGACTGTCGGTAGACTGCCGGTCGACCGGATCAGGTCAGAAAACGAAATAAAGACAGAATTTTGAGAAGAAAAATATTTTTTAACAAAACTATTTTAAACAGGAATTCAGTATGTAACATAAAAAGAAATTTGTAGAAGAAAGATTTGTACTAAAATATTTTTGTATATTTTATAGGAAATAAACTAAGAAATAGTATATGCGCAAAACGTGTGTGACTGAGCTTCAAACCTAATCTCTATTCTTTACAAGCTATAAACTAAAAATACAAAACCTAAGCCTCTGAGCAATCTTCACGTCTTTGAGCCATCCAATGCCTTGCTAGTGCCTTCTCTTCTATGATCCTTCTTGATGAGCAAATTGCCTTCCTTGCTTTGTGGAACTTAGAAGTTCTTGCAATAGCTAAGCGAATGGTCTCTAACATGGTACAAGACCTGAAACTCATCTTAGCAAACTTGTTAGTACTAAATAGCACTAATTTGGTTTGTCATCATCAAAACACAAAACAATTGGAGAGTGTAAAATCTTGGGCCAACAATCTCCCCATTTTTGATGATGACAAAACAAATAGGCTATTAACAAAAATATAGGGTAGGAGAAAACTCCCCCTCAAATTATGCTATACATAAAACACAAGAATATGCTCTAGATACCAATAATTGAAATGATGCACCAATTATTGAAACCAATTAAAACAGATATATAAAACACAAAAATTGCTCTTGATACCAAAAATACCAAAAACAACTAAAACACAAGAATTTATTTAAAACACAAAAATTCATAAAAACAAACATATAAATTCATATGGAACCAAGACCAAATGAACTTATTTTGTCCATGTAAACTTATTCTCCCCCTTTTTGTCATACATCAAAAAGGGTTATGAAAAACATGTCTATTCAATAATACAAACATTAAGTTCTCCACAAATAAACGAAAATCTAGCAAAATCAAGAGGTTTAGTGAAAATATCGGCTAGTTGTAAATCCGTGAAAACATAATCAATCTATATCACCTTTCTCAAAATGATCTCTAAGAAAGTGATATCTAATCTCAATGTGCTTGGTCTTACTATGTTGATTTGCATTTTTGGTCATGTGTATAGTACTAGTATTATCACAAAATATTTTTATATGATCAAAGTGCAAATCAAAATCAAGGAGAGTATGTTTCATCCAAAGGACTTGTGCACAACAAGCCCCCGCGGCAACATACTCCGCCTCGGCGATTGAGAGAGCTACGGAATTTTGTTTCCTAGAGGACCATGAAACAAGACAATTACCAAGAAATTGACATGTCCCACTAGTACTCTTTCTATCTACTCTACAACCCGCATAGTCGGCATCCGAATAACTAGTCATTGAAAAATCTATAGTTTTTCGGATACCAAGACCCATTCCAATAGTGCCCTTAATATAACGAATAATGCGTTTTACCGCGCAATAAGATGAGACTCTTTAGGACACGATTGAAATCTAGCACAAAGACACACACTAAACATGATATCCGGCCTACTTGCCGTCAAATATAAAAGACTTCCTATCATGCTTCTATATAATTTAATATCAACATTTTTACCTTGTTCGTCCTTATCAAGCTTGGTTGTAGTTGCCATTGGAGTGTTGCAAGCCTTTGATCCTTCAAGCCCAAACTTCTTTACTAGCTCCTTTGCGTACTGGCTTGGTTAATGAAGGTTCCGTCCGTTGCAATTGCTTGATTTGGAGTCCAAGGAAGAAATTGAGCTCACCCATGGAAGACATTCAAATCTAGTTGCATTACTTTCTCAAAATCCTTGCATAAAAGCTCATTAGTAGATCCAAAAATTATATCATCAACATAAATTTGCACAATTAAATATCATTATTACATGCTTAGTAAAAAGAGTTGTGTCTACTTTGCCTTTAATAAAATCATTTGAAATGAGAAAACTAGAAAGCCTTTCATACAAGCTCTTGGAGCTTGTTTCAATCCATACAAAGCTTTATCAAGTTTAAAACAAAATCGGGATGAACATGATCAATAAAACTGGAGGTTGAGAAACATAACTTCTTCATTTATAAAACCATTTAAAAATGCACTTTTTACATCCATTTGAAAAAGTTTTAAATTTTTAAAACATGCAAAAGCTAGTGTCATCCGTATGGCTTCAAGCCGTGCTACGGGTGCAAAGGTCTCCTCAAAGTCAATTCCCTCAACTTGAGTGTAACCTTGGGCCACTAACCTAGCTTTATTCCTATGACATTTCCGGACTCATCCAACTATTTCTCTAAAGATCCACTTAGTACCAATTATTGGTCTATCGTGGGGCTTAGGAACAAGGTGCCAAACTTGGTTGCGCTCAAATTTGATTGAGTTCCTCTTGCATGGCAAGCAACCAAT